>CANXYC010332873.1:0-15002 GCA_948193065.1 Aleurites moluccanus | reverse complement strand
TAGCACTATTCATCCAAAAATCATAAATCTTCATACTACTAAATCTAACCATAATTATTAGCCATTAATGCTCATAAAAGATCACCCACAACTTAAAAATAACTATTCTAGCTAACAAAGAACATAACTCAAGTTAAAGAGTAGATTTGAGAAAATTACCTTATTTTCTTGAGTTCTTTTCTCCTAAATAAAAATCCCTAAAATTTCAAAATTTAGGATTTTCTCAAAATAATTACGTAAAATAATTCTCCATAAATTCTAACATCTTTAGAGTCTCTATAAACAAATTTTAGCATTAATTTAACCATTAATAGAGGATGAATAATAGTTATAAAGAAAAATCTACTATTCATAGCACTATTCATCCAAAAATCATAAATCCTCATACTACTAAATCTAACCATAATTATTAGTCATTAATGCTCACAAAAGATTACCTATAACTTAAAAATAACTATTCTAGCTAGCAAAGAACCTAACTCAAGTTAAAGAGAAGATTTGAGAAAATTACCTTGTTTTCTCCTCCAAAGAAATTTTGAAGAATTTGGCTTGAATTGATGATCTTATAGTCTTTAATTTGTGTTTTCTAACATTTATAAGGCTTAATTGGAGTATTAAAACCTTAGAAATGAAGAAAAATGACTTATGGTTGAGAGAAATAAGAAATGAAAAAGAAGAGAGAAAAAGAAAGAAAGAAGAGGAAATGGAAAAAAGAAAGTTATTGCCAAAAAATAAACCCCGAGTTTACTGTTCATGGTTATTATTTACGACGGAAGCTGAAAAATTCACTTCAGCAGTACATGCTAAACCAACTCTATCTTAAGCTACAGAAGTCTAAATGCCTCGATTCTTCTTTCTACTTAAACTAGACACATGAGGCTACAATATATCCCAAATTCTTTCTTTAAAACCTTGAAAATAGATTCATAAAATTCTACACAAACGTAAACTCTAAAATCAAATCAAAACAAATAAATCTCACTTCCAAAACAAAACATTCCATAACAAATCTTATATACATTAATACAAGAATTTCAGAATACATATAAGCAAAAGAAATCTCAAGTGTTACATCTGTACTCCATATACTATATTTGTAACACTCCAAGTTTTTTCATAATTATACATAGGGCCCTAAAATTAGTATAATTGACTTTTTAGTATCTAATTTTACAATTTAAGATAAAATGATATTTTAGTACCTAAATTTCACATTTTACACCAAAAATGCATAATTAAACATAAAATTTCACCAAATAAATTATGAAACCTAAAATTCTCATGAAATGTAAATTATGGAAGATAGTAGTATTGAAAGTGAAATTTGGGGTCAAAGTATAAATATTAAAAGTTTTGGGTCAATTCATAAATAATAAAAATTGAGAGGTCAAAGTGCAATTATCAAAACTTCATAAATATCTTAAAAATTGTACACAATTTCACAAAATTCTAAAATTTCCTCTTCTTCCCTCTACATGGTCGAACTCTCCTTCATCTTTCTCACCTCCATTTTTCTTTAATTCCAACAAAAAATTCAACCATTAAACTTCATCCAAATTTCATTCTAATTAATCCTACCTTAAGATTAAAACCTAAAACACCTAATAATTATAAGAATTCTCATAAAAAATCCAAGGAAAAGCCAAAAGTTTCAAAGGGAGCTAAGTTGAGAAAATTGAAGAACTTGAGGTAACAAGTCTAAATTCATTTTTATTTCATTAAATATGATTAGAATGATAGCTAAATAGATTTATTTAAGTAAATAGAAGCATATGTTAAGTTGTAGGAAGAAAACCTAAAGGAAATTGGATTATGTGAAAACCTAATTTTTGAATTAGATGTATTTAACTTTAACCAAGTTTAGAATTGAGTTATTTATATTAATTAAAGTCTAAACATGCTAAATATACTTTGTAGAAACAAGAACTCAAAGAAAGATTGGTGGTGAAGGTGATGAAAAGCAAATTGACCTAAGGTGACTTTTGGTGCTTTAAAGGTGTTTTTGTTTGAAATAACAATCAAGGTGAGTTATGGATATATTATTATGCATAAAAATCACCACATTTGAAATTATGAAAATTTCCACCCTATTCCCATATGTTGGCCAAATTACTCAAGGGAATTTTGGGTTTGCTTGTATTTCCATGCTATACTTTAGCCTATTTACTTGGTATTTGAATAAGTTGAACTCTTGATTGCTTCAATGTGATTATATTCTTATTAAACAATTGAATTGGCCGAGTTAACATTACCCAAAAATCTTATATCTTGGTTGTTAAAATAATGCCCATAAAGTATTTGATAAAATGCGTCAAAGAGATAAATTTGCAATCCACCAAATGTTTAACCTAATTAACAATGTCCTTTGATACATGGATTCCAATAAAACATAAACCTAACCTAACTACTTGATATTGAATTCCTTTCATGTGAATTTTTCTTATTGATTTTAATAGCATTATTTTTGTTATACCTTATAATTATTAAATATGTTCAATAAAGAATTGACCGAAATGCTATGATTTTTCTTATGACTTGACATTGAATTTGAGCATAATTGTAACTATAGCCATTGTTGGATCATACGTCTATTGATATGATAAAACTACCTTCCGATAGGGTAGTGGATGAGAACCATTGGCAATGTGCACATTGTATATTTCATTAACCCTCGCTAGGAAGGGTTAAGTCCTAGCTATAAGGTCTAATCAACTTTATGTCATTCTATGAGTTTAAGTTACTAAGAATGTAGCTAATGAGATTCATACGAACACGAGACCCTATATTTGTTATATTATATTTTCAATTCATTGTACCTATTATTGATTTATGTGACCTTATTGCCATTGATTTTTTATTTATTACGTATTATCTTTTATGTGAATATTTGGTAGATTATTTTTTCTTTACCTAGCCCTTAATGCATAGTACTATATTTATAACTCACTGAGTTATAAACTCACCCCTTAGTGGATTAACATTTTTAGGTCAGAATTAAATAGTAGCGATTCCGAGATCTCATTCTTCTTCAAATGAACCAGACTTCTTTTGCTATGTAAATACTCTTAAACATGACACTATTATTATATGTTAGTAGCTCCATGGTGTAGATAAAATATGTAGTTTATAGATGTAAATTAATTACATGTTGTATTATGAATTATAAGTGATAAGTGTTTAGTGATGGAACTGCTGATGTGGTGTGATGGGATATTTGTATGAATGAGGATTATATGTTGGATGAGAGACATAATTTCAATATTATAATAGGTGGTTAATGAATTTATAGCAGGGGTTCTACGGGTGTTGGTTTATTAGTGGGTTCCACACCCTCAGACCGTTATGTTTCAATTTTGGGACATGACAGTATTATTGTTACTTTAAGTCTTTTTACAAAAAATACATGAAAAACAACATAGAAGCTAGCTAAGATTGCAGTAACGCCTGTGACTACTGTCATAATGGCCATTACCTAAAAAAGATTGAAATTTAGTGGAGACACAGAAGGCTTTTTCAAGCTCGTTATGCATTAGTAAGGCCCGTTACAACCTTCCTTATAACACTTATGAAGAAAGCATTCATGAATGTTACAAATTATCTTGCAAAATGGTATGAGACACAAAAAGGTTGTTCACACCCGTTATGGTTTATTCACAACCATTACTCCTTAAGGCTTAATGCTTGTTATGGTTTCTTAACACCCGTTACATTTGTGTATTTGACAACAATTGGAAATAATTTTTGAGGGAGATGTTGCATTTAATGCAATCAAACGGTCATATTTATTACACAAGGGCTGAAAATTATAAATAGAAGACCATTTGAAGTAGAAAGAAGACTTTGTAACATTATTAAAAAGCATACAAGACTATTCTATTGAAAAAGCTCTCATATGCTTCATTATCTTGCAAACTTGAGCATTTGTGCTTTAATCTCTTTTATTTTGTATTCAAGAAGTATAAAAGCTATTGTGCTTCATCTTGTATTCTTAAGATATCTTTGCTTGAGTGTTAGAAAAACTTGTAAACCACTTTATATCAAAGTGTGTTTGTAATAGTGGGTGGTATCACATTGTTGGGCGAAATCCTGAACAAACTATTGTAAGGGCAAAATCCCAAAAAGAACTATTGTAGGCATTGACAATCCCGTTTAACTAGTGGAACCTCAAGTCGTAGGGTTGAAAGAAATGGACATAATAGAAAAGTTGTGCTTCGAACCACTATAAAAATATTTGGCTAAGATTTCTCTAACCTTTATTCTACTATATGTATATTTACATTATATTTGTTATTATACTGCATTTAGGGTGAGAATTGCATTATAATTTTATAATCCTATTCAACCCCTCTCTAGGATTCTTGCCATATTGGGATCACAATTGGAGTCAGAGCTTGTGCTTAAGTTTATACAAATCTAACAATTTTTAGAACTCACGATTTGTTAATATGGTAGGCACTTCTACTTCCACTTCCATATTTGATGAAGGATAATATTCTACAAGGCCATTACTATTTCGTGGTACCAACTACAATCAATAGAAAGTGAGAATGTGGCTGCATATTTGTTCCCAGGGAATGGAACTATGGGAAGTTATCGAAAAAGGACCTTTTGTTCCAAAGGAAGGTAACTCAACTATACCCAAAGTGTCACGACCCATTTTCGGATCGCGACGGTTCTAGAATGCTGGAGATGCCAATGGTGACCAGCACCCGTAGAACCCAGTATTACATGCACAATCTATAACCATTAATTAATTATTCATTTTACTTAGTTACTATTCATTCGATCATTCTTCATTTCTTTCTATAATCTAATCCAATTGACTGTAACCATCATCAATACATATCACATTAGCATTATATATATCATAAACATCATTATATATATATACAAATACATGTTCACATCCTGACTAACCCATACATACCCCATGGAGTACCTAGATTATGAACACCAAAAATTACAGAATTAAAAATAATTATATAGATCGACAGTATGCAAAAATCTGTTGGATGCCTGAAGATGGGATTCTGAAGTCTACTCTTCCCCTGAAATGGGTAAACAAAGCAAAGAGTGAGTATATAAGATATTAAATGAATCTATATGCATTGCCAATAAATATAATGGTTAACAGATGAAACAATGATGTCAATAGTTCAATGTGAACAATTTATAGAATCAGTAACAAAAGGTGGCAGAATAGTCAATAAGTATATCATAGGCTCAGTATAATATGGAAAGACAAATAAAGGGATGGACTATATGAAATCATATAGTCTCCAGTAGTATCAATATGGATTATATGCGAACATATAGTCTCCAGTAATATCCATATCAGTAAGCATAAGAATGATTAGGTCTTATGGTCAGGACCATAACCCTTCCCAGCTGAGTATCAGTAATACAATTTGCAGATCGTCGATAGTATATTCCCACTACCTTATCATAGTGGTAGCTCTGTCAAGCCACATTAGGATCAATATAAGAGTAAACATATCAATAGACACCATGTAACACCTACCATTTTCATATGTCATTTTTGAATATATATATATATGTGTAGAAATTTTAAATTTTATTTGGCTAAATTAATTTATTCGGCAATAAGTATAATTTTTACTTATTTTGATTATTGTGGAATAATGATAATGACAGTAAATGAGAATGGAAATTTCAGTGTAGAATATTGATTGATAGATTGAGTTCCTAAATTGGTAAAAATATTCTAAGTACTGGAAGTTAGGAATTTGCATGTCTGTAGTGAATTTCCGTGATTTTGGTTAAGTGTTTTCAGCCGGCATTGGTGAGCTAGCCAGGCGAACTGAATTTGCAGAGCTGTCCTTGCGAAGGGGCCTTGCCGAGTTGGCCTCGCGAAGAAGAAGTGCGAGCTGGGAGTGCGAAGAGGAGAATGCTAGGTAAGAATGTGAAGAGGGAAGTGCGAGCCGGCATTGCGAAGAGGCAATGCGAACCAGCATTGCGAAGAGGAAAGGTGAAGAGGAAATGGCGAAGAGGAAATGCGAAGAGGAAAGGCAAAGAGGAAAGGCGAAGAGGAAATGGCGAAGAGGAATTGCGAAGAGCAAAGTGTGAAGAGCAAAATGCGAAGAGGAAACGCGAAGAGGGAAGTGCGAAGAGGCATATGCGAGCCGGCATAGGCGAGCTGGCTTATGCAAAGTGGTATGGTGAGCAGGCAATGCGAGGAAGCATTGGCGAGCTAGGGTTGGCGAACTGGCGAACTCGTGAGCTGGAAAAGCAGATTTGAGATAGCGGAGCAGGATTCAATTAATTCTGTTGTTGAGGTAGTAGCCTATATTAAAGGGGCAGTAACTTATTATAAAAGGGCAGTAACTGAGGAAATTAAAAAAAGCACTTAAACCTTTTTTATTTCTTTTTCTGCTCCCGTGACCTGTGTTCGTATTTTTCTCCAAGGAGCCGAAACACTGCTTCTTCTTCTTCTTCATCGTTTTAGAGATTTCTCCTTCAAAATTTCTGGGAAAATTCGTGAAAATCCATAAGGATATTCTGTGACTATACATTCCGTTTTAGCTTGAGGAAAAAAGCTGGAAAATATTCTTGAGGCAGTGAAGGAAAATTTCTGCCATTGACACTCATTTGAGGTAAGTGATGATTTGTTAGATTTTATTGATTTAATAGATATTATTGAGGTTAGAATGAATGGGTTTAGTGTTATTTTACATAGATTAACACTAAATAATTGAAATACCTAAACTTTAGGGTTTTATTGAAACTTTGAAATATGATATGGTGAATTAGTGATGGGATTTGTAAATTGATGATAGAAATAGTTAATTGAGTATAAGAGGACAAGTAATTAATGACCAATTTGATGTGAATTTGTAGATTTGGAAAACTGAATTCCCAAAGTAGCCAAATTGGGTGATTTTGAAGGAAATTGGTGAATTTGGTTAATATATTGGCTATTGGAAAATTGAAGTGAATTGTACATGCATCAATTATCCTATTGAATTGGCTTATTTGATTGTTGGACATCATTTGGGAGGAACCCCCAAATGGCCAAACCTCACATTGTGAAATCCCTTCGATATTCTTTGAAATTTGCCTTTATATTCTATTGCCAAATAAATCATTATACTATTATATAACGTTGCTTTCTTGATAATTTCCTTTTTATTATCGAACTGTCCTTGTCTTATAAACTATCTTTGACATAAACCTTATTCTGTCTTGTGAATACTAAACCTATTATTGATTGATATTGGATATTGAATATGGCATGGCCATTATTGATTGATATTGGATATTGATATGATTGATAGTGAACTAATTGTTTGATTGAATCTAAATGCCATTGTTGGAAATGGTATCCCTTGTTATTGACCTTGGTATGGTTGTCACAGAACTTCCAATTCAACAGGGGAGTGGGGAAATATTATCGACCTTGTGCACATTATATATTTGTACCCTAGCTGGGAAGGGTTATGGTCCCGATCATAGGGCCTGATCAGCCTTATGCTTATTTGCCCTGTTATGGATGATCTAGGACCTACATGGTCCAATGCATTTGATTGTTTGGAGATTGTATGATTCCTTTTCATGCAGTCCATCCCTATATCTGTCATCCCATATATGATACCAAACTTATATGTTGAAATATTGGCTTATATATACCTTGACATTTATTCGGTACCCTATTATCTTATTATTTGAAACCTTTGCTATATATATTGCCTATAGTTATTTACGATGCATGTGAATTCACTGAGTATCATCTATACTCACCCCTTTTCATTGTTTCCCCTTTCAGGAGAGGATTAGAGCTACAGAATTCAGACTTCTACTTCTCTGGAAATTCTGCCATTGATTCAGATGTATTAACAGTTCCTTTATTTTGAACAATATGTATTTTGATGTTCATAATCTAGCTGCTCCATGGGTAATATACGGGTTAGCTAGGAAATGAACATGTATCTGATGATAGTTTTGTTAAATGAATGATATTGTAATTAATGGGATATTTTATGGATTTATGATACAATTGTTCTCGAAATGTATAATGGTTCATAGAATGCTTGGAAATGTTGAACATGACTTATATGCACTATATTGAATTGATAGGATTGATATGATTGATATGGGTTCTACAGGTACCGGTTGCCATTGGCATCTCCCGTGCCCTAGGGCCATCGCGGCTTGGGAAACCGGGTCGTGACACGCCACTATACAACAATGGTATCCTCAACATCAATAAGCTCAATATTAGTCAAATCATTTAGCAATAGAATCAATGGCATTGCAATATACGATATACAATCAATGATAATCGGTATGGTAAATAACAAAGGTTGGCTAGACAAAGGAAATCGGTAAGCCAATTGGCATGCTAATGTCGCTGGCGATGTTGTCATTCAAATGGTAGGCCTATGGAAGACAAAACAATAGGCCAAAGTCAAAAACAACTAGGCTTTTTGTCAAACACTTGGTGGGCAATATTGAATGGGCAAAATAGCTAGGTTTTGTTGTAAAGTTATCAAAGCCCATTCAACCAACAATCAATGCACATTGTAGGCAACACAATAGGAATCAAATATATAATATTAGACAACACAAAATCGATCAAAATGGCATAGGAATTACAAAGAAAATCAAACAAAACTAAGGGCATGAATAGTGACATATGGTTCGGCCAAAATGGGGCAAATTCATATGGTTTCCAATTTCAATTCTAAGGCAATAGACATTTTAAATGATGCCTATAGAACTCACCTAAGGCTTCCAATAGCTTAGGAAAATTGATTTCCATCAACAATCTTCAAAGGAGGCAAAATGCACAACTTGTGAAATTCTTATTTTCTACACCAAAACAACCATCAATTAGTTATCTAATAGTCTCCAATTAACATATTCGAATATCAATTAACACAACCTAACACCAATTAACATAGCTAAGGCATACAACTTCAATTAGGTTTTGAAATTTAGGGATTTCTATCCAAATGCATCAATTGATGCAATCTAACACCATACCCATCTAATTCAACCTCCAAATAATCTAAAACAACCATAAAACTAAACAAATTAATTGATTACCTCAAGAGAGAAGATCCACCCGAAATGTTTTTTCCAAAAATCCCTTGAATTCCTTTAAGTTCTAAGCAAATTTAAGATGAAGAATGGTAAAACTAGGTTAGATTTTAAGTTTTCTTTGATTGTTCTCAAGAATTTTGGTTGGAAAAATAAGGGAAAGAAATGGATGGGAGTTCGGCCTAAGCATGGAGGAAGGAAGAAGATGAACAAAATTTGTCTAAGTGTTGCTATTTATATTAAGTTAAAATGGTAAATTTCATTTTGGTCCTTAAACTTCCAAGTAATCATACTTTGACCCCAACTTCTTCTGTAATTTATTCTGATAATTCGGTCAAAATTTAGATTTCAAAGTGGGGAATTAAAAGGCTTATTTTAATTTATACTTATTTATTAAAATAGTTTCAGAGTCATTCTGAAGCCCAGATAGACTCATTTCCACTATTCCCCTCGAAGTTCCATTTATTAACGATTTTGCCATTGGTTACTTTTCAGTGTTCCTAAATGTAATAACTCACCCAAGTTTAAAAGGAAATTAAGAAGAAATATTGAGAATTTAATTGAATGAAATAGGTAATGAAAAAAAATTAATTCTAGTTAGAAGCTCTAAATAAGCTTAATTGTAAGCATCACATATAACTCGATTTTTAATTAAATAATTATAGCTCTTTTGACAAAGTGACCTAATGAACATTAAAATAGACATTATAAAGAGTGTATTAAAAAAATATATGGAGGAGAAATTAAATATAGGAAAGTATTTAAAGAATTAAAGGGAAAATGAGATAGAAATTAAATTGGAAAATGGCAAAATGGTAAATATGGGTAATTTTAAACTTATATATATATATAACCCTTAGCACAAAATGAAGTCATCTTCTCCATTTTTAATCCACCATGGCCGACCACCAATGTTAAAGTTTCAAATGAAAAATTTATTCACACCACACCCAAAACCCATGATCCAACCTTCCATCCTTCACAAATAATCATCCCCATCATTTTTAATTAAATTACTTGGGCTTGGATCAAGCATTTGAAGCTAAAGATCTCAAGAGGTAATTTCTTCACCTTACTCTAAAGTTTGATTATTTTTATTGTAAATGAAAGAATGGAGGTTAGGTAGTATTTCTATAGAGTTAGAATTGGAAGAAACATGTTAGATGAGAAGATTGAGTTAGGGTTTGGTTAAGGTAAAAATTTCCATTTTTGAATTAGTGTAACATAAATTAAATTAATAGTGTAAGAAACCTTATATGAGATTATATGTAAGTAATTAGTGGTTAGAAATGAAATTGAGGCTTGTTGTGTGAAGTTGTGTGTTGGGGGGAAATTTTAAAATTTCAGAATTTCTAAAATTCCTGGTTGTGAGCATAATATTGAGCCCTCAATTTTGTGACCTTAAATTCATAAATTAGAAAATCACAAAACATAAAAGTTATAGCTAAATGTCTCTAGATTATATGAATAGAAGTAAGTTTTGCCAAATATATGCTGTGTGGTGAGATACAAAGCCCTGATCTAGACTAGATCGGGTTAAGGTTTCCACTGAGATATCCTACTAAGTTTTGCATTTTATAGGACCTTAAATTCTGATTCAGGGGAAACTCAGAACATAAAAAATGTTCCTTTATGTCTTAGCTAATAACCTATGAAAAGATAATGGGATACTTACATTCTGAGTTATATGTGAAAGAGTGAAGACTATTTGGGTGAAAGTTGCAGGCTGGTTGCAGAGTTGTAGGCCCTAGTTTAGAAATTCACCATAAATTTTGTAATGACCAAAATGGCCTCAATTTCGAATATGTTAGAACCTAAGATGTCTAGTTTAATTAGGAGAAAGAATTGAAATAATTAGATAAGTGTAGTAGTAAATATTAGTAAATGAACTAGGATTGCCAAAACCTGAGATTTTTATAATTAAGGGGTTTTTTAAAGTTACTTTAGAATTTGTGTAATTCAACATTGGATTGAACCTAAATTATGTTTAAATTGTATTATAGCTTCAAGAGGCAAAGAAAAGGAAGCTTAAGAAGGAAGCTTAGTTTGGGTATTTTGGTTTGTAAGGTGAGTAACTATATATTACTTTATTTGTAATGGTTCCTAATTCTAATTATTGAAACCATCTTGTAAGTTAATAAATATTGTCCAATGCACATTGTTCCTCTTGTTTGAACTTTGAATCCATTCAAGCATATTTTCATAAGATTTATCGTTGCATATAATTGAATAATCTATTGAATCCCATATTTCTTGAAAAGCCAAATGTGGATATATATATATATGATATCGAATCGTTAACCTATTCTAGTAAAACAGATGTGTAATTTCACTTTGCATCTGAATGCATTCTTAGTATTAATTAATTTGGAGTATAGCCATTAGAATGACTTGACTTATTATCTTTTGTCGAAAACCTAATTGATATCTTTCATATAATTACTTAATTATTGTTACATTATTGATATGAGCATTGCTAATATTATTGATAAATGCATAATGGACCTTAGGTCATTATGTAATGAACCCTATTAATAAATACTATGTACATGACAGATATCCCTCTTGATGGGGCTATGATAATACATCGAGACTTTATGCATATTGCACTTTTTGACTGACCCTAGCTAGAGAGGGGTAAGGCTCTAGCCATGTAGTTCGATCAATCGTATGACTACCATGGAGGCATGCTACCAAGATGTAGCCTCTGCTGAGTTTTTTGGTATATTGATTATCTGTCAACATAATGAAATACATTGGTATTCTCATTATTATTAAATTATATAGCATTTGTTATAAGCAATTTTTGATAACCAATTCATTGATATTGTCACATCCCACACTATAGGGCTGTGATGGTCCTAGGGTACGGGAACATTTCATACAACCAGTACCACGAAGAACCCAAGTTACATGTTTTCATTATACTTAACCATTTTTGTGAAATATTTTTTTTTTAAACTCTTAAGTTTTACAGAAAAACGGATAGAGTTTTCCCTATGATATCGACATTTACCCCAGCTAAAAACAAGAAAAACACTTCTAAAACAATTATAATCTCCTAGGTCAACCTCCAATAAACAACTCATATCATACCATACTTATGTCAACTCATATAACAATTTCATACATCACAGATCATATAATAGTTCTCAATAATAATAATCCATACATATGACAATACAAGATAGGCGTACCATAGCAGCTGCACCCCCTGTTACAGTATATACATACATATGCATTCACATCATAACATATAATTACATTCCATACATGTCCCCAAATCATACATATAAATATCTACAAATAGTATCATAGAGTACTCTATGCTACACTAGGGAAGGACTATACATCTACTCCACGGTTGGAAGTACAAAAGTAGCCGAGGATGTCCGCGTCTCACTCTTTCCCTGAAAAGGATTCAACAATATGGGGTGAGTATAAAAATACTCAGTGAATCTATAAATATGAAATACATTACTAATTTATGAATACACAGTTGATCATTGATGACAATAATAGGTATGATGACATTTATACATATATGATAAGATATGACAATATAATAGAATGGATCAAATGCATAAGGTAAAACAGGATTGGGTCAAATAATCAAGTAGTACTGTCACTTTTGTCCACATCTCCATTTCCATATAAATGTCATAAAGAGGATCAATCCTTATGGCTAGAGCCATATTCCTATCTCTAGCATGGGCAAGTAGTACCAATGTGCACACAGTCGATGGAATTACCCGCTACACCATCGAAGTAACCCTATTATGTTACCATATGCAAATATTCCAAAATATGATGAAAATGCAACAAGTACAACTCATATAAGGTGAAATATAGTCTATATATCCATATGAACAAATATAGAGTCAATCGGGAATAACTTATAAAATTGGCCCATCGGACCCAATTGCGCTGTCGCAGCAGCGACTTACCAAATTACGGGTCCGTTTTCCGTTTTTCAGTGACTTTCTGGTTTTACATGTTATCAATATATGGTATGCAAATTTAACATCTAAGATACAAATATACATATATATAAGGTGATTGGGCTTGATTTGAAGTCAAAACAATTTATAGAACAGTTTTTATAGCCATTCAAATTTTAGGTCAGTTTATGCCATTTCGGCAACCCCAATTTTAGCCGATTGGCACATTTAGGGGCAACTTTGACCATATTGGTCTAAAATCAGTCCAACATGATCAAAGTTCATATAACATGTCCAAATGTTAATACCTTAAACTAGAAATGCAATAACATATATATAAACCCACCTTATATGCAAAAAGCCCAAAATGCCCCTCTGAGGCTCCGAGCATCTACTGTTCTACCACTTTCTCCTTTCCTCTGGAGGATTCCCCTATACACATACCAACTCTCCGATAAGACACTATATCAAACCAACATATCACATTTAGACACATATACACACTTATTTCAAACAAGAGACACATATTAACTTTCACATTCAAAACCCTAATGTCACTATGTCATTTGGCCATTCCAAAACAACACTCAAAAAGAGTTTAAACCCAAATTTCTTTCTATACAACAATAATAACATATCTTATAAGCACAATCAAGCAAGTTTGGGTTCACGTTCAAGCCTAGGTTTCATGCCAAAGCATTTTGAACTTTATTGGTCATAAGGACTTAAATACATTACATATTCAATACAAACATACAAATCACTTCCTATAAGCTACAATTACCTATCAAATAACCATATTACATATACTTATCAATTATACTCACAAATTAAACAATAAACCCTAAGTTTAGGCTTATTCCCATTCGGCCCAAAGGGCCCAAATCATTCAAACCCTATTTTTGCAATTAAACTCCACAATTCCCTAATTAAATACACCAATTGAACAATTCCAAGCTCAATTGCACCAATTCAAAATAATTTTCTCAAGATTACCCTAATTAGGTTCGGATTTGGGGGTTTTTCCCAAACCAACCTTAAATTTCTCAATTAAACCTACAATTATACAATTCAAGCTACCAATTACACTTTTAACAAATCAATTTAACAAAAACCAAATAAATTTCCCATTTTCCCCAAATAAGCATTCGGCCCAAAGGAGCTTTCCTCCCTTGAAGTTAATTCTTCTAATTCAATCACCCAAACATCAATTCACCACGCTAATTTAAGTTTTAAACACTTAATTGTAGAATTTTAGAAGCAAATTTTACACAAACCCTAATTTCCTATTCGGTCCAAGGTCAAGTCCAAAAATTGGAATTCAATTCCTAATTAAACATTCAATGCATATCAATTTAATCCCTTAAGCATCATATATACATTCAATTGCTCAATAAAAGCATCAAAGGCCATTTCCCCCAAATTTTTCCCAATTCATTTCAGTCCAATTGGAAATACAAAATTAAATATTTAATTCTCAATCAAACCATTTAATTAACATCTATTCAACACCAATTACAACATCAATTACACAATTAGAACAAAGAAGCAAACTTTTCCCCAAACCCCTAATTTGGTTCGGTCAAGATGAAATTTCCCTAACCAAAAGCAAAATTTCCCCCAGTTAAGTTTCTAAACAACATTCAAACATCAATAAACACTAAACATCCAGAATTACCTTAGTCTTCTCCAAATGGCCGAAACCCTAGCCTTCAAGAACACCAAATTGAATATTTTGTACTAAGTTGAAGAAATGGAGAATATGAGAGGCTTTAATCCACCAAAACTTGAAAAAAAAACTCCAAAGCTCCACAATTTCTACAATGGTCGAACCAAAGCTTGAAGGAAGAGAGGTTTTCTCTTTTGGTTTGGAGGCACACGGTTTTTGAATGAAGATTTGACAAAATGCAGAATTTTGGGTGATTAAAATATGAGTTAGTGGGATTTTGGCAAGGAATCTAGTGCTTCAATCTCATAAAGCTCACTATAAGCTCTACACAT
>CANXYC010332872.1:0-12855 GCA_948193065.1 Aleurites moluccanus | reverse complement strand
CACGCAGTTCTTCCTTCTCGCGAAGGAGGGTTGATTTTATGCCCAATTTATCATGTTTTGATTCTTTATTTTAATGCTTTACCAAAATAAAGAAGATGAGTTAGAAAAATGTACCTTTGCCCTAGCTTCTAGGGATGCTGGCAGACAGAGGCTCTTCCGAAGCGGAGTTCCACCTTAGATCGGATGACGCCTCGAGGTGATGAGTCGGGATGCCTTCATGGCTCTTAAGAAAACAAGTTGGCGGAGGGACCTTGCTTCGAGGAAAGATTCAACTGAGAGGCTCAATATGCCCATAATAGCAACTCTTTTAAATTGAAATAGAGCTAAAGAAGAAGAAAATATCACTTGGAGAGGAAAAAAGACAAAATCTAGTGACGAAAATGATTTCTTATCTTTTTTCCTTGCTTTTGCGAGTCTTGGTGTGTTTCTATCTGTTGCTGTCCGTTGTTCTTGTCTGGAAGGTGAGGGGAGGCTCTCTACTTATAATAAGAGCTTTGGGGGTCGAATCCCATCAATTTTCAATGCGGGATTCGGAAGAATTCGGATGCAGACCGTCGCTGCCTCTGGCAAGAGAAGACATCGCCACCAACAGGGGGTGGAGGCACCGCCATAGGCCTTAGTGACACAGTCTGTGAAGGGGGGCGACTGCCGCAGTAAGGAGCTGCACTGCACGGAGGCTGCCACCCAGAGGGGGTGGCGGCTTTCGGTACTTCCAAGGCTGGAGGGCGGCAACTGTGCCCAGACTCCATTTTGAAGATGTTCCGAGTCTGTTTGAGTGCGGGTTTGGTTCTGGGGAGTGCCGTTCGGGTTGGTATGAGTCCGAGGGTGTAAATAATGAGTGTTCACAATGCCTTATTCGATTCGGGTGCTACTTATTCTTTTGTGTCACCACATTTTGCACCCAAATTAAATAAGAAAAGGAGATTGTTAGATGTGCCATTGATGATTGCCACCCCTACAGGTGATTGTGTGGATGTTGATTATTACTATCCTGATTGCATTATTGAGATTGATTATCGTATCTTGCGTGGTGATTTGATTGAGTTACCTGTGCTTGAGTTAGATGTTAGATTGGGTATGGATTGGTTGACGAGACACCGGACAGTTATAGACTATTATCAGAAGAGGGTTAGATTCCAGCCTAAGGGGCAACTGGAGTTTGAGTTTAAGGGTGATATTTGTGAGTTCCGAGTTAACTTGATTTCTACTATCCAGGCTAGGAGGATGATAGGGAAAGGCTATTCAGCCTACTTTGCACATATGGTTGATGTACAGAAGTCTTCTGTACAGTTGGATCAGATACCGGTGGTTCAGGAGTTTCCTAATGTATTTCCTGAGGAGTTACCAAGATTGCCTCTTGATAGGGAGATTGAGTTTGAGATAGAGGTGCATGCAGACAAAAACCCTATATCTATTCCACCATACAGAATGGCTCTAGCTGAATTGAAGGAATTGAAGATACAGTTACAGGAGCTATTGGTTAGAGGGTTTATCAGACCTAGTAGTTCTCCTTGGGGTGCACCGATACTGTTTGTGCGGAAGAAAGATGGCTCATTAAGGATGTGTATAGATTACAGGCAGTTGAACAAAGTCACAATGAAGAACAAGTATCCGTAGCCTCAGATAGATGACTTATTTGATCAGCTGCATGGTGCTAGCCATTTTTCTAAGATTGATCTGAGGTCTGGGTATCATCAGTTGAAGATAAAAAAGGGGGACATACCCAAGACCACTTTCATTACTAGTTCTTGGTATTGCCATTTGGGTTGACCAATGCACCAGCGGCTTTTGTGGATTTGATCAACAGGGTGTTTAGGTCGTATTTGGATAAGTTTGTCATCGTGTTCATTGGTCACATACTTATTTATTCCAGGAGTGAAGAGGAGCACAAGAAGCATTTGAGTATTGTATTGTAGACACTTCGAGAGCACCGATTATATGCTAAATTATCCAAGTGTTAGTTCTGGTTAACTGAAGTGTGCTTCCGTGGGCATGTTATATGTAAGGATGGGATTAAGGTGGATCCTCAAAAGATTGAGGTGGTTGCTAATTGGCCTCAGCCTACCAGTGTTTCAGAGGTGCGCAGTTTTCTGGGTATGGCTGGATATTACAGGAGGTTTATGAAAGATTTCTCCCGGATTGCAGCTCCTTTGACTAGACTTATAAGGAAACAGGAGCGGTATGTCTGAACGGATGAGTGTGACCGTAGCTTCCAGACTCTAAAGTATTGTCTTACAAGTGCTCCAGTGTTGGTATTACCAGTTGAGGGGGAGAAATTTACATTGTATTGTGATGCTTCATAGATTGGCATGGGGTGTGTACTGATGCAGATGGGTAGGGTAATTGCTTATGCTTCTCGCTAGTTAAAGAAGCATGAAGCAAATTATCCGACTCATGATCTGGAGATAGCAGCGGTGATATTTGCCTTGAAGATTTGGAGACATTATTTGTATGGATCGAAATGCGAGATATATACTGATCATAAGCGTCTACAGTATATATTTCAGCAGACGGATCTGAATCTGAGGCAGCGCAGATAGGTAGAGCTTCTTAAGGATTATGACTACAAGAGTCTTTATCACCTAGTGAAGGCCAATTTAGTGGGTGATGCTTTGAGCAGGAACTCGTTGGGTTGTCTTGCTCATTTTGTGATTTGCAGGAGGCCATTGAACAGACAGATGAGAGAGCTAGCAGATTTGGGGGTAGAGTTGGAGTTGGGATCCCAGGATCAGAACCAGGCTCTGACAGCCCAATTTCGGGCGAAGTCACTATTGATTGATGATATTAAAGTGGCTCAGGACAGGGATCCTTATCTACTAAAGCTCAAAGAAGAGGTACAAAGTGGGAAGAAGACAAAGTTCACAGTAGAGGATGGGATATTGAGATGTGGGATGCGTATTTGTGTACCAGACTTTGACGGGCTATGAGATCGGATTATGAGAGAGGCTCACTACTCTACATATAGTGTACATTCAGGGATTACCAAGATGTACCATGATCTGAGGGATATTTATTGGTGGCCAGGGATGAAGAGAGATGTAGCTCAGTTTGTGTCAAAATGCTTAGCCTGTTAGCAGGTTAAGTTTGAGCATCAAAAGCCATCAAGGCTTCTTCAGGAGATAGAGTTGCCAGAGTGGAAATGAGAGGAGGTTACCATGGATTTTATAGTTGGTCTACGGAGGACTTCAAGGGGTTATGATTCTATTTGGGTGATTGTTGATCATCTGACGAAGTCTGCTCATTTTCTAAAGGTTAAAACCAGCTACACGGCAGCTCAGTATGCACAGTTGTATGTGGATAAGATTGTGCGGCTTCATGGAGTTCCTTTGATGATTATCTCGGATAGGAGTGCAGTTGGGAGAGCGAACAGGAGATGAGCAGCAAATATCCATTCCTGTTCTAGCAGTGAGATATGTTTTTATTTAAAATTCGAGGACAAATTTATTTGTAGGGGTAAGAATGTAATACCCTATAAATTCTTCACTCTTATGCATGAATTAATTCTCAGTATGTTGTTCATTAGTCTTAAAATGATGGGAAATAATTTTAGAGACACAGTTAGAAAGTAAACTTGATACTTTTATGGAAAGCGGCGATGTCGGAAACACCGCCGAAAAATTAGCAGTCCGATCAACAGAAGAATTTCTGAAGTTGATTTGGGGATAAAGGATAACCATAATTTATGTGTAATTTTGGTAAAAAGAAAGAAGTGAAAATCATTTAGGAACACTGAAAAAGTCAGCAATGACATTTTTGTAAATAAATGGAAGTTTAAGGTGAATAGTGAAAAGTGATTGGTCAGGGTTATAGAATGACTCCAGAATTATTTTTATAAATAAGTATAAATTAAAATAAGCTTATTGACTCTCCACTCTGATATCTAATTCAAGAAAGAATTGACAGAATAAATTACAAAAGATTTTGGACCAAAGTGTAATGGATGAGAATTCGGGGAGTTAGTTGTAATTGTGCATATAGATTTTTCTATTTATTTTCTTCCTTAACCAATTTCCACCATCTTCTTCTTCCTTTGTATGATATCCAAACCATCTTCCTTCCTTTCTTCCATTGATTTTTCTTCATTTCTTATAGAAATCTTAAGGAAATTGATGGAAAATTAACAAATCAACTATGCTTTCTTCATTTCCATCATTAGGTTGCTTGGAGGAGCTAAGGATTTCAAGGAAAAACTAAAGGGAAAATTCGGCCACTTTGGTGTTCTTGAGGTAAGAATGTGTTTTGTTGAGTTTGATTAATTATTTAGGTGTTATTTAAGTTCGATTGAATGGGTTTGTAGTTAATTTGCATCAATTGATGCTATTGAATGGAAATCCCCAAATTGGTTGGCTATTTTGAAGTTATATGAAATGAGTTATTGATTTAGAGTTCATTTATGTTAATTGATGTTAGAATTAGTCAATTGGATGTGTTTAGGCAACTAATTAATGGATAAATTGATGTAGAATTGGAGATTTAACAATGGTGACTTTCAAAGTAACCTATTTTGGTTATTTGGTGGAATTGGCTTGTGCAAAGGCTATTTGGAGGCTTAGGTGAGTTTACATTGCATCATTTAACATGCCTAAATGATTGAATTATTGATTGGAAACCTTTGGCAAAATTCACTCTTTGGCCGAACCACATTACCCTTTATTTGCCTTTGGAATTTGCTTTATTTTGCCATATTTTGGAATTTGCTTTATTTTGCCATATTTTTCCTTGCCAATTTGATCCATTTGACATTGTTTAATTGTGTTTCTTTGAATACCTATCTTGTTATTGCAATGTGGTTTGTTGTTGATTTGAATGGGTAAGTCAAATTTGAACCATAACCTAACCTATTGGCTTGCCATTGTATGCCCACCACATATTTGATGAAATGCTTAGTTCATTTGCCATCGGCCTATTGTTTTGCATGCCATAGGCCTACCAATTGAATGCCATTGTCGCCAGTGACATTGGCATGGCAATTGACCTATCGTTTTCCGCTACCGAACTAACTTTTGTTTTATGTCTTTCTTTATTGCTAAACCATTTATCATTGATTGTATATTGTATACGACATTGCTATTGATTATATTGATTACTGTATTGATTGATACTGAACTGAGTATTATTGGACTGATTGATATCTGGATGCCATTATTGCTTATGGTATCCCTCGTTATTAACCTTGATATGGTTTGGCAGAGCTACCGATCAGACAGGGTAGTAGGGAAATACTGTCGGTGATGTGCACATTGTATTACTGATACCCTAGCTAGGAGGGGTTATGGTCTTGGCCATAGGGCCTGATCAACCTTATGCTGACTGATACAAATATGTTACTGGAGACCTACATGGTCCATACTGATACGGATTACTGGAGATTGTATGATTTTTTTTCATACAGTCCATCCCATTATCTGTCTTTCCATATGATACCGAGCCTATATGTTATTCTTTGGCTATACTGTACCTTGACATTGATACTGTATACTATTATCCTATTGACTGATACCATTGTTTATTTGATGCCTATTGCTTATTGTGATGCATGTAAATTCACTGAGTATCATCTATACTCACCATTTCATTGTTTACCCATTTCAAGAGAGGAGTAGAGTGCAGAATCTCGACGTCTATTTCTTTGCGGATTTCTGCCACTGTGACTGATGTATATATTCTATTCTATATTATTATTTTGGTGTTCATTATCTAGCTGCTCCATGGGTATGTATTGGGTTAGCTAGGAGATGAACATTGTATATGATATATTGATGATGATATTTTGAGTTATATGATGGTATTGTGATATAATATATGAATGTTACAGTCAATTGCAGAATGACTACAGAATGAATGACAGAATAACATAATGAATAGTAACTAATTAAAATGAATATTATATTATGGTTTATAGATGATGCATGTGATATTGGGTTCTACGGCTAGCGGTCGCCATTGGCATCTCCCGTGCGCTAGGACTGTCGCGATCCTGGAAACCGAGTCGTGACATTTTGCCATCACTTACTTTTTCAGTGTTCCTAAATATTTTTCACCTCTTTCTTTTTGCCATAATTACACATGCATTTATATGATTCTTTACCCCCTAGTCAAAATCAGAAATTTATCTATCGATCGGACTGTTATTTTCTCGGCAGCATTATCGACATTGACGTTTTCCAGAAAAATATTTCGTTTGCGTTCTAACTGAGTTTCTAAAATTATTTTTAGTCATTTTGATAATTTCAAATCACATACTGAGAACAATAATCATATAATTATGGTAGGCTTTTCTAGGGTATTACACTTTACTCTCCTTCAAATAAATTCGTCATCGAATTTAAAATAACACATACCTCAAAGTTGGAACATGAATGGATATTTATCCTTCATATCCTGCTTGCTTTTCCATATACACTCCTTCATCGACTGATTCCTCTATAGCACTTTAACCATTGGGATTTCTTTTATTTCTCAGTTGCTTGACTTGTCGATCTACAATCTCCATTGGTAGCTCCTCAAATGACAAGTCTTCATTAACCCTAATGTCATGTATCTCCAATACATGAGATGGATCAGATACACATATTTTCTTACCATAGAGATATGGAACACCGGATAAACATGGCTCAAATTTGGTGGAAGAGTCAATCTGTAAGCCATATTGCCAATCTTCTCAAGTATTTCAAATGGGCCTACAAATTTTGGTGACAACTTCCCTTTCTTTCCAAATCCCATAACACCTCTAATTGGTGAGATTTTAAGAAAGACATGGTCACCAACTGCAAAATGAACATCCTTCCACTTTGGGTCGGCATAACTCTTCTGTCTGCTGAAAGCGGTCTTCATTCGTTCCTTAATGATAGGCACATTTTCCATTGTCTCTTTAATTAACTTTGGCCCCGCTAACTTTTTCTCCCCTGGTTCCACCCAACACACTAGAGATCTGCATTTCCTACCATACAGTGCTTCATAAGGAGCCATTCCGATAGAAGAATGGTAACTATTGTTGTAAGAGAATTCAATCAGTATCAAATACTAATCCCAATTACCTTTAAAAACCAAAACACATAATCTCAACATATCCTCCAAAGTCTGGATAGTTCTCTCTGACTGTCCATCGGTTTGTGGATGGAAAGCTGTACTGAACCATAACTGGGTACCTATAGCCTCCTGGAACTTCTGCCAAAATCGAGATCATCACTGGCACTCTATGAAGCCGTACAATCTCGTCCACATACAACTGTGCATACTGTGTTGCAGAGTAACTAGTCTTCACTTCTAGGAAATGAGGAGACTTTGTTAATCGATCTACAATAACTCATATGGAGTCATAACCCTGTGTAGTCTTCAGTAAACTGACCATAAAATCCATAGTAATCTACTCCCATTTCCACTATGGCAACTCTATCTCCTGGAGCAAACCAGATAGCTTCTGATGCTCAAATTTAACCTGCTGACAGGCAAAGCATGTAGAGACAAACTGAGCTACATCCCTCTTCATACCAGATCACCAATACACATCCCTCAAATCATGGTACATCTTGGTAATTCTAAGATGTACACTATATGATGAATAGTGAGCCTCTTTCATAATCTGATCTCGTATGCCATCAATGTCGGATACACATATCCGCTTCCCATACTTCAATACATCATTCTCTACTGTGAACTCTGCTGCCTTACCATTATGAACATCACCTTTAAGCTTTAGTAAATATGGACCCCTATCCTGTGCCATCTTAATATCATTGATCAACAGTGGCTTAACCCTAAATTGGGCTATCAGAGCCTGGTTCTGATCCTGAGATTCCAAATCCAACTCTACACCCATATTAGCTAACTCCTTCATCTCATGGATCAATGGTCTCCTGAAAACTAAGATGTGAGCTAGACTGCCCATAGACTTTCGACTCAGTGCATGAGCTACTACATTAGCTTTGCCTGAATGGTAAAAGATTTCACAATCATAATCCTTTAGCAATTCAACCCATCTGCACTGCCGGAGGTTCAGATCCTTCTGCTGAAGTATATACTACAGACTCTTATGATCAGTATCTATCTCGCATTTAGATCCATACAAATAATATCTCCAGATCTTTAATGCAAATACTACTACTGCCATCTCTAAGTCATGTGTCGGGTAGTTCACCTCATGCTTCTTTAACTGTCGAGAAGCATAAGCAATCACTTTCCGAAGCTGCGTCAAAACACACCCCAATCCAATTTGGCAAGCATCACAATACACTGTAAACTTCTCATCCTCGAATGACAATGCTAACACTGGAGCACTAGTGAGGCAAGACTTTAAAGTCTGAAAATTACTCTCACACTCATTAGTCCATAGATATCTCTCCTGTTTTTGAGTCAGCTTAGTCAATGGAGCATCAATTCTCATCCTCGAACGACAATGCTAACACTGGAGCACTAGTGAGGCAAGACTTTAAAGTCTGAAAATTACTCTCACACTCATCAGTCCATAGATATCTCTCCTGTTTTTGAGTCAGCTTAGTCAATAGAGCATCAATTCTAGAGAAATCCTTTACAGTTTTGCCATACCAAGGAAACTATGGATCTCAGAAACACTAGTAGGTTGAGGCCAGTTTGCAATTGCTTCAACCTTCTGAGGATCTACCATAATATCCTTCTTATAAACCATATGAAAACACACTTTAGTTAGCCAAAACTAGCATTTAGACAACTTAGCATATAACTGATGCTCTCGAAGTGTGTGCAATATAATCCTCAGATGCTCTGAATGCTCCTCCTCACTCCTGAAATAGATAAGAATGTCATCAATGAACACTATGACAAGCTTATCCAAGAATGGCTTAAACATCCTATTCATCAAATCCATAAATGCACCCGGTGTATTAGTCAACCCGAATGGCAACACCAATAACTCATAATGTCCATATCAGGTCCTAAATGCAGTCTTGGGTACATCACCTTTCTTAATTCTCAACTGGTGATACCCAGATCTCAGATCAATCTTAGAGAAATGACTGGCACCCTGCAACTGATCAAACAGATCATCAATTCATGACAACGAATATTTGTTCTTCACTGTCACCTTATTTAGCTGCCTATAATCAATGCACATCCTCAGAGAGCCATCCTTCTTTTTCACAAACAGTACTGGAGCACCCCACGGAGAACTGCTCGGTCTGATAAATCCTCTATCTAATAACTCCTACAATTGCACCTTTAATTCATTCAACTCTGCTGGTGCCATTCTGTACAGAGGAATGGATATCGAATTGGTGCCTGAATACACCTCAATCTCAAACTCTATCTCCCTATCTTGGGGCAATCCTGGTAATTCTTTAGGGAATACATCAAATAATTCTCGAACTAGTGGTATCTGATTAATATCTACAGAAATCTTCTGCACATCAATCACATGAGCCAAGTATGCTGAACAACCTTTCCCTATCATCCTTCTAGCTTGGATAGGAGAAACAAAACTGATTCCAAACTCCCGTCAATCACCCAGGAATTTAAATTCAGGCTTCCCCTTAGGTTGGAATTTAACCCCCTTCTCATAACAGTCAATAACTGCTCGATATGTTGTTAGCTAGTCCATACCAAGAATTACATCAAGCTCTAACACAGGCAGTTCAATCAAATTAGCACACAAAATATTATCATCTATTTCAATCACACAATCAGGGTAATAATAATCCACTTATATACTTTCCCCCATAGGTGTAGCTATCACTAGCAATTGTCTATCTTTATTTAACTTAGGTGCAAACTGAGGTGAAACAAATGAATGTGTAGCACCAGAGTCAAACAAAGCATTAACAATCTCATTATGTATCAAAATAGTACCTGTAACCACATTATCCGATCTCTGTGCTCCCTGAGTGTTCACTGTAAAAACTCGCCCCTGTTCTTTGCCTGCTAGGGCCTGACTGCTGCTTGGCACCTGTCTTCTGCCTCTGCCCCTACTAGGAGCCTATTTGGCAACATTCTGACTCATTTGAATAGTAGGCTGAGAAACTGTAGCAGATGGCTGCTAATCACCACATAAAAGGACATCTGTTGATAAAATGTCCATACTACCCACATTTTAGGCAGGCACTTGTCTGTTGCCAACACTCCCTTTCGTGCCTTCTACGATAAAAACCATAAGTAGGAACATTGGGCATCTATGTAGCAGGTATAAAGGAACCCTGAGAATAAGCTGGTGCAAACTGCATTAGAGGTCCCCTACTCTATGTCCTCCTCCTCTGACTGCCAGACGGAGGTCTCTGATCAAATCTGGGTACTGGCTCAATCTGTCTTGGCTGGGAGCTGCTTTCCCCCCTCATACCCTGTGATCCGGGTCCTCCCTTCCTCTTCTGATCCCTCTTTGCTCTCTCTGACTTGTACTTTTCTTCCATCTGATTAGCCTTATCGATGATAGTAATCAGAGATGTGAACTCTGTAGCCAGTAGGGAATTATGAAGTGAAGCATGTAAACCCCTCTTGAACCTGCTGATCAAGTCTGCCTTAGTAGGAGCAATCTGTGTAGCATACCTACTCAATCTGATAAACTCCTCGGCATACTCCTCAACTAACCTACTGCCTTGCTCAAGTTGCTCGAACTGTATCAAATTCCTAGTCTTCACCCTTTTTATCAGAAACTCATCAATCAATCCATGTCTGAACTTAGCCCAAGTATGAGGATGATCACTATACAATATGGGCTCCATCCATCAAGAAAACCATGTCCAGGCTTTCCTCTTCAATAATAACCCAACCAACTCCACTACTCTAATATCAGAATAAGGTAGTCTCCTAACTACCTTCTCAACCTGCTTAAGAAAGTCGATCGGCTCATCGCCTTTATCAACTCTGAACTCTGGCAGGTTTAGCTTCAGAAAGTTAAACATAGAAACTCCACCCTCATTAATAACTCGACAGGCTCCTTGTACAACAGGCTTTCCAAGAACCATAGCTGGCTATACAGGAGCTGGAGCAATAGGTACTACAGCAAGTGCAATAGGGGTGGCACTGCTGTTGGTGCTAGTGGTAGCGGTATATTCTGTCGTTCCCACCTCAAATCTACTAGTTCTCGGCGCAAGCCCATCATTCCCCTCATCATCTCCATCCTCCGAGGTCATCACTTCTCTCTGTCTCCTTTGTAGTCATCGAGATCTGGACGGTCCCTCTGAAACAGAAAATTCCCTAACTAGAGACTTATTAGAGGCTACCTCTGCCTCTCTGGTATCCCTATCTCTATCATCGAACATCTTTGTAAACTGTTAGAAAATAAAACACTCACTCAGCATATTACAGAAACACAGAATACTCATACATACTTGACGAATATAATAAAAGATGATACAGGAATTCCTATGCTCCATGGTTCACTTAACTCTACCCATATTGTACTTAGTTACTATTCCTCTGTAACCTAGTTACTTTTCATCTGTAACCTAGTTACTTTTCATCTATAACCTATGCTCTGCCTCTGTCACGACCCGTTCTTGGGATGTGATGGTCCTAAGATGCGAGAGATGCCAGAGGCGACTGATACCCGTAGAACCCAGTATCATATGCAATCATCTATTACCATCAATTTATTATTCAGTTACCTAATTACTATTCATTCTGTCATTCTATAATCCATCTATAAATTTTACTACAAATGGCTGTAGCATTCATCATATCATATCATATCATTAATTAAACTCCATTATAAGCCAAACATACATGTTCATAAACTAACTATACCATACATAATCCATGGAGCAGTTAGATCATGAATATACAAAAAAAAAATAAAAAAAAATACAGTGTTTATAAATAATTACACTGCTATAATACTGCAGGAATCCACAAAGATATCAAAGCTGGGATTTATACCTCTTACTCTGCACCTGAAAATGGGAAACAAGGAGAGGGTGAGTATATAAGATACTCAGTGAATCTAATATGCATCGACCAATAAACATGTAATGGAATATTGTAATACCCTAGAAAGCCATAACATAAATGCATGAATTTATTCTCAGTATGTGGTCCATTAGTCTTGAATTGATGGGAAATAATTTTAGAAACACAGCTAGAAAGCAAATTTGACACTTTTTCGAAATTTGGCGGTGTTGGGACACTGCTGAGAAATTAGCAGTTCGATCAACGGAAGAATTTCTAAAGTTGGCTTAGGGGTCAAATATGACCATAATTTATGTGTAATTTTGGTAAAAAGAAAGAAGTGAAAATCATTTAGGAACACTGAAAAGTGAATAATGGCATTTTAGTAAATAAAGGGTAATTCAAGGTGAATAGTGGAAATAGGTCGGTTGGAGTTACAGAATGACTCCAGAACTATTTTTATAAATAAGGATAAATTAAAATAAGCCTATTTCCTTTTCACACTGATATCAAAATCTTAACAGAACTTTCAGAAGATTTAAGGACCAAAGTGCAAAGATTGAAACTTGAGGAATTTAGTTATAATTTTACACTCATTTTTGTCTTATTTGAGCTTCATTTCCATGATTTTTGACAGCCTTCATCTTTACCATTTTCTTTCCTTTGCTGTGTACACCATATCCATCTTCCAAACTCAAATTTCCATTTTCTTTATAGATTTCTTTAAGGTTTTTATGGAAATATAGCAAATCAAGGTTGATTAACTCAATTCTATCATCAATTTGAAGGAAGGAGCAAGGATTTGGGAGGCCATTCACCTTGGAGAATTCGGCCATGGAGGAGTTCTTAGGTAAAGTTGTTAGTTTGTTTGATTTGATTAGTGTTTTAGTGATTATTTAGGTTGAATTTAATGGGTAATTAGTTTAATTGCATTAGATTATACAAAATTGATAGGAATTGCAATTTGAATGTTGAAATTGAAGTTGTAAAGGGTGATATGTTGAA
>CANXYC010332866.1:0-10295 GCA_948193065.1 Aleurites moluccanus | reverse complement strand
GACTCTGATTGGATCTGATGGCTCTCAGCGCCATTTTATTGTCCAGACATCTTTGACACCTAATGCCAGGAGTGATGAACGTATACTGCAGCTTTTCCGTGTTATGAACCAGATGTTTGATAAGCACAAAGAATCAAGACGTCGCCACATATGTATTCACACACCGATTATTATTCCTGTTTGGTCCCAGGTAATAAAATCTGCCTTTGAATTCAAATGTGTTGGTGCCACTGACTGTTGCTTCTCTATTTCTTTATTTATTTGCTACCAGCCCGCACATTTCCATGTGCAGCAGAGACATCTAAATTGTTCTTCTGATTGCAATTTGCTGTGTGAATTAGGTTCGAATGGTTGAAGATGATTTAATGTACAGCACTTTTCTTGAGGTGTATGAGAACCATTGCTCAAGAAATGACCAAGAGGCAGATCTTCCAATTATCTACTTCAAGGAGCAATTAAATCAAGCTATATCTGGTCAAATATCACCTGAGGCTGTTGTAGATCTTCGCCACCAAGCTTATAATGAAATAACAAAAACTCTTGTGACTGACAGCATTTTTTCTCAATACATGTACAAGACCCTGCTGAGTGGCAACCATATGTGGGCTTTTAAAAAGCAATTTGCAATCCAGTTAGCCCTTTCGAGTTTCATTTCTTTCATGCTTCAAATCGGAGGACGGTCTCCAAATAAGATATTATTTGCTAAAAACACCGGGAAAATTTTCCAAACAGATTTTCACCCTGCATACGATGCGAATGGAATGATAGAGTTTAATGAGCCTGTACCTTTTCGTCTAACAAGGAACATGCAGGCCTTCTTCTCTCATTTTGGAGTTGAAGGGCTTATTGTGTCTGCAATGTGTGCTGCAGCACAGGCTGTGGTTTCACCTAAAGTAAGTCTTCTGAAGAGCATCAATTTGATCGATAAGTCAATTCATAAGGATATCTTGCTGACAGTGATTTCCTTGAAATTTCTATGTTGCAGCCAAGTCAACATTTGTGGCATCAATTAGCCATGTTTTTCCGTGATGAGTTGCTGTCTTGGTCATGGAGAAGACCGATCGGGATGCCTTTGGCACCTGTTGCTGGAGGTGGTAATATGAATCCTGTTGACTTCAAACATAAGGTCACTGCTAATGTTGATCATGTTATCAACCGGATCAATGGAATTGCTCCACAGTTTCTTTCTGAAGAGGTAACTATGGATTCCAGTTTCATGAAAGCAGTTTATGCTAATATAGATTCTGAATGTTCTGATATGTTTTGCCACAATTGTGATGAAATTGGCCAGTTGCCTTGAAAATGTGATTACTTGATTAGTAATTGAAAGGCATCACTCGTGTTGTTTCAATTATGTGGTGTATACAGGAGGAAAATGCCGTTGACCCGCCACAGTCAGTGCAGAGGGGTGTCACTGAGTTGGTTGAAGCTGCCTTGACGCCGAGGAACTTGTGTATGATGGATCCTACATGGCATCCCTGGTTTTAAAATTTCTGTAAAGCAGTGAATAATAATTATCGGGTGTAAATGGTAAATCTCATTGGAATGTCAAATTTACCAGTTTTCCATTGTAAATGTTATATTGTACATATATCAGTTCTGAGTCTGGAAATCACTGCTAGTTGACATTTTGATAGATAGTGTAATTGGAACAGCAATGGTTATTTGCGAAATTCAGATCCATTAGTAAGCTTTATAAAATGCTGCATCTTGAAAACTCTGCCATTGCATTTAGTGCTGTTAAAATCTTGTGTGTGATTTAAAGTGTTTTGATAAATAATATGTTGTTATTATTAATGAAAAATCTTAGGATTTCACCTTAAAGCATTGCAATAATTGCAAATTAGCAAATGAGTTAACAAATTACTCGTCTTATTGCACTAGTTTGCCTGTTCTTTGTTCATTACATTCATTTTATATTTTATTTTTTACCAAGTTTGCTCTCAAATAAAAAATCAGGTTAGATAACAAAATCTTGACCTTTTTACTTTTTTTCTTTTTTACCAATTTTATCTATTATTTTTACAGTTATGCAATTCAATTCAAGTATAGAAAAAAAAAATCAAACCTAGCCATTTACTATTATTAAACGTCTAAAAGTCTTTCAATTTGTAATATATATTAGTCAATAGGAATAAGAAGTTTGGTTTTTATTTAATATTCTGTACAATTTTTATGGTTTAGTTGCAATTTTCATTGTACTATGATGGATTTTATATATCATCTTAGTTATTATCATGGATAATAGATGAAATAAAAGGTAAATATCAAATCGAAATAATTATTATTTAATTATTCGTATTATTTATATCCCTTGATTCTTATCTTTCTGTTGCAATTATTCAATTAATTACTTTCACTACAAGAAAAATAAGGATTAGTAACGACCAAATCTATTATTAATCTGTTACTAATAATGAATTAGTAACGGATATTATATGTTTCTAAAGTACTTGTGGTTAAATTTTTATAACAAATTGAGTCTACTAATTTAGTAATAGACAATCCATTACTAATTCGGCAATATTTGTCTTACTAATATCAATTATCAAATGAAATCAAATTAGTCCCTTACTAATCCGATACTAAATTAGTATAGGATCCGTTGGCAACGGATACGAAATCCGTTACTAAAATGGTGAAAATTATAATATAAATATTATATGAAAAAGCCGTTGGTTACTGATCTGTTGCTATTCGTTACAAAGTATGTTATTAGTCCGTTGCTAAATTAAGACCGAACACTAAATCAGTTACTAAATATATTCTTAATACATTATTAAAATAGCAACAAATATGTCATCCGTTACTAAATTCATTATCACTCCCTAGCTCAACATTTATTTGCATAAAAAAAAAAATTATAATTGTATAAAATGGATATTACATGAGAAAATAACATTAATATATAAAAAATTAAATAATATACAATTGTGTTTTTTCATAAAATAAATAAATATTACACCACTAGAGTACGATCATTAATTATACTACATTTATTTATTAATTTATCCATAAATAATAACAAAAAATAACAGTTTAAATCTTCGATTTCATTATGTATTTAATTTTCTGTCTTATGTTTCTTTTTATTTATTTTGACAGTCAATATTATTAAAAAAAAAGACATCAGACAATAAAAAAGACATGAAAGAACAAAAAAATCTGAACTGAAAAAATAGTAGTCCCGAGCATTATCATTAGGTCGAGCAGTGGTGTCCTTGAGAGGCTCTGCAACCACACAGGAGGCGAAACAGGCAGGTCGCGAACCAAAGCGGGCTGAAACTATCTCATCCACTCGCCATACTCTTGCATCTGCCATTTGAGTCGTTTCTCTTTACGTTATATGGTCATTTATGATACATAAATTTAATTATCTTTTTATTAAACAAATGAAACTATTTTTAATGAAATGTTATGCTCTACCACTTTGAATTAGATTTCAGTAAAGACACCTTAATTTGTAACGTAACGCACTAATTAAAATATGTACATTTGACAAAAACTTCAACTATACTTTTGACCCGTCTCCTATCACCAAATTACAAAAGAAGCTCCAAAATTGAGTTACAAGTGGAAGTCTAGGGAAGCCCACCTCAAGACTTCTGTTGTAATTGATGTGGTTTTTATCTAATTCATGATGTGCAAAAAGTATAATTAATGTCTATTATTATTTATTAGAAACTGCAGTAAGTAAAAAATTAGTTTTCTTTTTTTGGCTTAATTTGAGTTGGAAATTTAAACTAGATTTCGTTCTAGTTTATTATAATAAAAATAATAATAATAATAATATAGAAAAGAATGAAACAAGTATACTCGAAACTTTGATCATTAACATTATTTGCAGTCATCAACAAAATCTCACATTAATTATTCAATTTCTCAAACTTTGTTCAGTGTCAAACAAAAACTAAATTTTAATCCCAAAATACAAAACAAGAAATCAAAATAAAGAAATCCCAAAACATCCAAACAAATGTAGTGTCGAGTTAGACACAACCCAACTAAATCAAAATAACCAACATATTTCTTTAATCTTCTTCTTCTTCTTCTTCCATAGGAAATCTCAGGTGTTTCCCTTTAGGAGTTGGCAAACCCTTCAAATGTAAAACGCTTGGCGAAGAAATTTCTTTTTCAACAATCTCATCATCACTATTATAGCTAAATCTTGTATGCTTCCCTGTAAATTTAGCAACAGCCATGGAATTATTATTCTCACTCATACTTATTTTTCCAATTCCTTCACATAATGCATCCACTAATCCTTCATCACTGTCATAATCATCATCAGAGTAATCTTCTTCTTCTTCTTCAATTATTTGTTCTTGCTCATCTTCATCATTAGTACTTGCATTAACTTGAATAGACCAGTTAGAGGCACTATCATCATCTTTTGTTGGTGAAGATTTATCTTCTTTGCAAGTAGTCAAAACAGATGAACATTCTGATGATAAATCAGAGATTTCAGATTTCTCAGAAAAATCCAGCATTAATGACCTTGTTAGACTTTTTTGTGATTCAAGGCTCTCTTGCTTCTTATTTCCATCAAATATCTCACTTACCACCTGCCATTTTTCAATCAGATACACATTAATGCCTGAAACCCAGATGATAATTTTCAGTTTCAATCAGAACCCAGATGATAATTTTCAATTCCAATCAGAACCGATATCGTAATTTTCAATTTCAATTAGATCCCAGGTGATAATTTAAGAATCGAACATTATTTTACCAATATTCCAATTGTACAAGTACAGAATCAACAAATAAAGAACCTAATTTCAATCGGATTTTAAGAATCCGGTTTCAGTTTTCTAAGAATTTACAAATAAAGAAAAGAAATTGAAGTTAAATTTAATCAAACCTTACAAATCTTCAGTTGTTCTTCAATTACTGGTAAAGGAGTATCAGAGGCTGAGCCATTGTTGTTAATACTTCCATCATCTCCAGAAAGACTAGGGAGTTGTGGTGTATTAGCTGGAGTGGGCGCAAGAAGACCCATTGGAGAACTGGAAAATCCTTGAAGATGGAGAAAAGGACGATTCTCTAATGAGATCTTTGAGAGCTCAGCTTCTTCTTCAACTTTCTGCAAAAGGGTCTTCACTTGACCCCTAAGCAATGCCTCTCCAGAACCAGGTGTACTATTGTTCTTGGCTCTATTAAAGCTTTTCTGCTTGGCTATGGCAGAGGATGGGGTCTCTAAGCCCCCCATAGCAAGCCCAACAATCGGTGAATCATTTGTTATATCAATAAGTGCAGATCGATCTTGTTGTTGTTGAATTGCATTTCTTCTTCTAGATTTTGAAACCCCTTTTTCAGAATCTTCAATTTTCCCTGAAACACATTAAAGAACAGAAATCTTGTTACCCAATTGCATCAAACAAATCAAGAAACAATTTAATATCCACTTTCAATCAACGAAAGCCAAAGATTTCAACAAAGAAAACATTTAGTTAAAATCACTCACTTGAGACGGGAACGTTGTTGTTATTAAGAGTAGCCAGAGTTTGAGATCTTGTGACTCTTTTTGTTGATGATGGAGTCTCCATTAAAGCTTAATTTCAAGAAGACGGTTTGATTTAGAGAATAAAGTAAGCGAAAATTCAAAGGGAAAAGAGAAAGCAAATGATTTTTGAGGCAAAGTTGAAAATTGAGAGGGTTTATAAAAGCGAAATTTGGCAGGGGGTTTGTTTGGGGTTTAAACGGTCACATGACCGTTAGAACGCACGCAAAAGTACGTATTCACAAGTTTAACGAAAGAAGAAACTAGCCGTTAGGGTGTTTAATTTGAAATAGGGTTTGTATCCGGTTTTATATTTGTACAGTTCTTCCGGTTAGAACTTTTAATTTTCTTTTTGTAATGAAATAATTGACAATAATAGAAAGTCAATTTCAAGCTTTTATTCCATTTCTTACTTTATTAAAGATTTTGAAAATGAATAGATTTTCAGTTTTTCTCAAACCTTAGTGCATTTTTTTTTTTAATCTTAATCAATGACTCAATTCTTTTAATTTTATTAATTTCTTCCTCAGTTGGGCATTAATTTTAATTTTAGAAAATAATTCGAATGGGTGATTTCACTTAATCGAAACAGATTTTATTAAATTGAAACATTTTATCATTTTTATAATTAGATTATAGTCTAATTAGTCAGAATAATTCAAATCTGTATATTAATAAATGACTTTCTATTTTAAGCCTTTTTAATTGATTATTGTTAGAAGAATCACATCAAATTCTAATTTGTATTTCCATCTTTGAGAATGTTGTAATCGTAAAAACCTTCAATTTATAAAATAATTGATAAGATTATTTTTATTTTTATAAGTTTATGAAGAATTTTATAAAATAAAATTATTTTGTAAAATCCTTCAATTTATAAAATAATATGCATAATCACCAAATTTTTTTTAGTTCATAAAGAATTTTTTAAAATGAAATATTTTTTGAACAACTTTCAATTTACAAAATGATACAAAAGGCTATCCCATTCTTTGTAACTTTTGAGTGAATTTTGTAAAATATAGGTGTTTTCTATAAAAACATGTCAATTACAAAATAAATTACTCAAATTTATCCGCTTTCTAATAAATTCTTCAAGAGTTCTGCAATATAAAAAATTGTTTTTTATAAAATATTATAAAAAACTATAGTATTTTTTGTAATTTTTCAGAGAATTTTATAAAATAGAGGTGTTTTCTAAAAAATTATTCCTCCATATTCAAGATGCTTACAAGTTCTTTCATCTATTATTTTGAAAACCTTCAGCATAATGAACTACAACAATATTTTATGGTATTTAGTTTACCCTATTCCACAATTTGTTTTGAAGATAATTTCTTAAGCAGGGGCAAACTTAGGTTGCTGGTTTGGAGTGTATGGCTCCTTCAAATTAAAAAAAATATATATATATTATATTTTTTACTCATATTTTTATATATTAGTTTAAAAAAATATATAAATATTTTCCTAAAATTTTAAAATATTTTATTTTGTATTTATACTTTTTATACATATTTTTTTTATGTGTGTATTTAGTATAAATATAACACCTCAAAACTAACATCAAATTAATCATTTATCCTAAAATATGTTAAGGTATGTAAATACATATCTTAATTATGTGGTTGAATTTCTCAATATACCTATATTTATGGTCTCTCAAAATGATAATTTATTAAATTATCATATTATTATTTTGAATAAATAAAATTACAAATTCACAATCAATATTATCATTCATCACAAATATACTTTATCATTATATTTTATGTCACACTCAATCAATGAGCAAAAATTTCAACTCAACTATTGATTAAAGGCCTTATATCTTTGGGTACTCCTAACTCAATAAGAATCATCATTCAAATAGAAATAATTAAAAAAATAAAAAAATAATTTTTTATTAAGAAATATTTCTCACAAAATAAAAAAATATCTTTTTTTTCAATTCCATTAAAATTTGAGTCATAGTCCTAATACTTTTCACCTTGACTCAAAATTTTATAATCATGCAATTAATGTTTAACAATCCTAACAATCTCCACTTGACTCAATGTCTCCTAATCTTGCAATATTCAAATCTTTAGAATTTTCAATTATCAAACTTTTATGGCAGAATTTTATATCAATCAAATTTCATTTTCATTATAATCTAAGCTAATTACATCAGTTGTAGTATTTCAACAAATTTTCTCATTAATTAAATGTTTTAAGTACTTGAGAAGAAATTTAATATTGGTAGATTGAAATTTTTTTAGAAAGATATCATGAAAAATTCAACACCTAATGTGTTGTACTACAAAATAGAACATTAGTTTTTTTTAGGAGAAAATAAAGAATATTATTAATCAAAAGAAATTATGTTATAATGAAGATGCTCCTAAATCAACGAAAGTGGCATCACTCAAATTTGAAAATTGGCATATGAAATAAATAGGCCAGCTAAAGCATGCGCCATCATATTAACTTACCTCTTAATAAAATGCAAAGAAACATCATACATTTGATCCAAAAAAAATTTACATTCATCAACAAAAGTGTCAAACTCTGTAAAATCAACTGAATGACCTAAGACTGCCTTCACCACCAGCTTTGCATCAATTCCACCTCCAAATTTTCATATTGAAAACCATGCAACCAGGACAATGCTTCACGAATCACTATAGCCTCCGCCTCCTTTGGTTGACACAAACAACTTACTGTCATGGACAGCCCGCTAACAAAGTCTCCAGCATGATTGCGTACCACAGCCCCAATTCCAACTTTCAATTCATTAGAAAACAAAGCCGCGTCCACATTATATTTAAGTGCATTCAAAGGTGGTGGCCCCTAGGAACAGTACCAAAACATCTAGGCAAAGATATTTCAACAGCCAGCCTATTCCTTTGAGACAGATCAGGAAAACCAGTAGACTGGTGGCATGAAATACCAGCAACAAGATCAACAAAATAGAAAATTAGTTAATGCTTTTGAAGAAATTTAATTTTAGGGTATGGTTTTTCATTAGTTTCAAAATTTTAACTTAGAATTGAAAAGAGATATATAAACTTGAATCATAAAATCAATTCCTAAAATTTTATTGTAAAATAAATATTTAATTATAAATTTATGATTCATTGATACATATCTTATCTTAATTTGCTATGGGCTCACCAATATTTCTTGAACATTTAAGGCAAATGTACTTGGATTGAGTTTTTATGAATGGTTTTTCTAATAATTTCATTTAAGGCACTTATTAAAAATAGTTATTTTAAATAAAATATAATTATAAAATAATTATATTAGAGAATATAAATAAATTAATATAAAAAAAGAGCTGATAGAAAAAAAGATAAAATATTAATATAGTTATATTTTATTATAATTATTATTATTTCAAGTAATATGTTGGAATATTTATTTTTATTTATTTATTTTATTTTTAAATTTATTTATTTCATATTATTTTAATTTTTAATTTTTAAGATATTCGTTAGAAAATCCATTTTATTAATTGGTAGATTGTTTGTGAGTTTCTTGCTATTGCTAGACAAAGATATAATTTTTGGAAGATATACAAACACTATAAATCTTATCACCTGCTGAAATCATGTATAAAAATAATTCCACTCGTATATACCCTCTGTTTATAAATTAGCCTTTTAGTACGTGAAATTTAGATTATATTATAAGTTTATCCATACTTTTTAATAAATTTATTAAAATCTTATTTTTTTTTTATGACAAAATAGTTATTACGTTAAAATTTTATTGATTGTTATATATATATATATAAAGTTAAAATTAACCCTATATATATTAAATAATCATAAAAATTAAAATTTTTCTTTTGAGAAAATAATAATAATAATAAAAGAGTTGTTTGACATTTTGTCTTCCCTTTTTTCTTTCTCATTATTTTTTAGTATGGGGTAAATAATTTCAAAAGTCACTATATTTTGATATTTTTTTAATATATGTAGATACTTAAATTCAATTTGATGTAGGTGAATACCTCAAAATTTAACAATCAATTTCACTAATAATATATATTATGCTTAAGCATATTCTTTTTTTTTTAGTACAAGATTATTTTATTATTAGGTTAATAACAAATGATAATACTTTATAATAATGCAAAAAAAAAAATTAAAAGAATTAAGTCTTGAACCGCACGGAACTCAGGGACTACATCAAGAAATTAATTAATTTATGTGGACCAATAATTAAAATTATTTATATAGGTATAAAAATTTTTAGGAAATTAATCTTGAATGATACAAGACTGAAAAAAAAAAAAAATTTAAGTGAGTCGAGTAAAAATTTTTGTATAAACTAATGAATTTTTTTTTTTTTTTTGAGTCCCTGATTAAAATTGTCCATAAGTATTGAATTCAAATTTTAATCAGAGTTAAATTTTTAAAAAATAATAAAATTCTAGAAGATTATTTAAAAAAAATTAAATATTCTCCTATTTGATGTTATAATTGCAATAATTGAATCAATTTTTCTATCGAGTGTCCTAAATAGGGATGGCAATGGGGCGGGACGGAGGCGGGGGAACCATTCCCATGCCTACCCCCGTCTTAGCGGGGAATCCCCATCCCCGTCCCCATTTCACATACGGAGATAATTTAGTCCACATCCCCATCCCCGTGGGGATCCTCATTCCCCGCTTAAATTTTGTATTATTAAATTTATTTATATTTATAAAATTCATAAATAATAGCTAAAAATATAAAAAAAATTATTTAGAAAATATTAATAAATTCAAACACACAAAACATCAACCAAACATAATTAAAATATA
>CANXYC010332825.1:0-14479 GCA_948193065.1 Aleurites moluccanus | reverse complement strand
TTATATTTTAATTATGTTTGGTTGATGTTTTGTGTGTTTGAATTTATTAATATTTTTTAAATAATTTTTTTTTTATATTTTTAGCTATTATTTATGAATTTTATAAATATAAATAAATTTAATAATACAAAATTTAAGCGGGGAATGGAGATCCCCACGGGGATGGAGATGAGGATGGGGATTAAATTATCCCCATATGTGAAACGGAGACAGGGATAGAGATTCCCCTCTAAGCCGAAAGTGGGGATGGGGATGATTCCCCTGCCCCCGCCCCATTCCCATCCCTAAATGACATCAACATTTGTTATTTTTTCCCCATAATGTCCCCCCCAGAATTCCAGCACATATTCGTCTTTTGGTTCGTGGTTTTCAAATTCTACCTTGAGAAAAAAAAAAACTTACATATCAAGAGGCTAAACAGAGATCAAATTAAGAGAGAATCTGAAAATAATTAAATTAGTAATAAATATTTTATAAGATAATTGCTAATTAATTTTTTTTTATTTACATAAATATGATATAATATTGTAAAAGAAAGTAATACTAGTAAATATTTAGCACAAATAGTTGAATATTTAGTATTAGTTCTCTGAGACGGGGAGTTCAATATCGAACAATATAAAAAAAAATAGTTATTTTTTTAAAATTTGAATATATCGTAACCGAATCATCGTAACAGACCAATTTCTAATCACAATTTAATATTAAATCGATCGGAGCAGTTCAAATTTAACAACACAGTTTTAATTTCGATTTTAATAATTTTTTTTTTACTTGGTACATATTCATCCTATAAAAATATATTTTTTAATATTTTATTTCTCTATTAACCCTCCAGTGTCCCTTTTTTTTTTTTTTTTTAACTTGTTCACCTAAACTACCTTTTTTCCAGTGGAAAAAAAAATTAACTTGTTTATAAATTTATAAAGCTATAAAAAAATACGTATAGTAAAAACTAAACAAAAATTAATATTCAACGAAAGTGATAATAATATGCCTTTAAGCTTCAAGTTTAATTTCCTGCAGAATAACAATAAACTTCAATGGCTACACCGCTTATCACCAACCTCTGCAAGAACAAGAAAAAAATTAAGAAAAATCTATTTTTTCTAAAAGTAATCTATAGCCAGAAAAGGAGAAAATGGAACTTTAAATAGGTTAATGAAACTCTCACAAACCATTGATATTTGATTGCCAAACTTGAAATTCAATGATATCAACTTGAGTTAATAACTCAAAAATGTTTATATCAGCAGAATGCAGCAGGCAATTGAATTTGCTGGGATTTGATAAATGAGACAATAAAAGGTCAAGGAAAAAGGAAGCGCAAGCGACAACCTCATTGCTCACAGAAAGAGTTTCATTTTTAATTCACCGTTCTTTGGGAAGTCTAATCCAAACCAGGCACTAACGATTTTTCAGTGTGATTAATTAAGAAGTCCAGGGCATTTTCAAAATTCATCTATTTGCTGGAGATAAGTTGCAGAAACGATCCATAGTTCATATGTTTTGATCCATTGGAGCTTTCGAGTATTTAACTCTGGTTTATATATCCTCTGTGATAATCTTTATGAATTATGGTTAATAACAAGGTCCTGCCAACACCAATCTCTATGGCTGTGGCATGATCTTTCCTGTGTGTACTCCTAAATCACTAAGACCATTATTGCTCCATTAGTTCATTTATGAAAATGCCTACGCCATCTTTCAGAATGACCTTGGATTCTGTAATATTCAATCCACGAGCATGGCTTCAAATAGATTCAGGACGGAGGGTAGTCAATAGGCATTATCATTCCTTTCCTTTTTCTTCTTTGATTTTTATTTTGCTTATATATAATAGATGAATATTTTATTAAAAGAGAATAATAAGAAGGATGACCCAAAAAACAAAGCAGAAAAATTCTTACCTGTCCAGGGCCAAGTTTAGCAACTATAATCTTGTCTTCTGATGGGCTGATCGTATTATTTGAGAGGTTCAGAAGGGACTCTTGGCTGCAATTAAATGAAGTATAGGTACAGGGTTTTGAATCAACTTTTTCTGATTCCTTGATTAATTGATTACCATTTGGTAACCACTTCAATACTTCAGAATATACTGTAGTACAAAATGGCATGATCATTAAATTGGAACACCAAGAAAAAAAAAATAATTGGCTTTACATGTACTACAGAGTACTAGAACTCTACCTGTACGACAAGGCTTTCCTCTTTTGCACTGAACATGAAGTTTGAAAACAATGGATAACTAGAAATTTAAAAAATGCACCACTCCAGCATATTAAACATAAAAATTCAATATTTTGAAGCCAAGCATATGATAATCATATTGCTAAAACATAGAATTAGAACTGACCACCAAAATAAACTATGATTCTCACTCAAATAGCAGAATAAATAGAGAGTACAATCAAACATGAATATCCAAAAATAATGTAATGCCAAGAACAAGGAATAACAGGCACACTTCAGAAATGAGAATCCTTCGAAATGCATTGACAATGGATGCATCAACACTGATCATATCAAACTCCATATCATCGATCTTTAGTCAGTCGAATCATTTCTAATTTAAAGTTGTCGCGAAAATAATCTAAACCCAAACTATTATGAATTCCTATTGAGGAATAGACACCAGAGTATTGTATACTATCAGTCTGCAAAAACCCAAATCATAAACCATAAGAAATTTGAGAAACAGATAAAGCAATCAAATCCAGACCTTTACACTTGCTTAATTCCACATAAAATTGAAAAGCATAAGAAGAAAATCTAAGTTTGATGCTTTTCATTGAGCGTCGGGGGAATTTGATATAAATTTGAAAGGTTAAGAACTCAAACACTAATTCATAATTAATATATGTTAAAGTAAAAGAAATTGATTATTATACATGAAATTAAAAAAATAATATCGTATTCATAAATGAAATAAAAGAATTATATTAATACATTTTATCTCTTTTTAAGCTGTAATAATTATTTATTAGATCAGATTCATGATATAGAGGGAGACAAAAAATATATTATTTTATTTTAATTATAAATAAAAATTATTTTTTATCCAAATTTTAACAAAAAAAAAAATCTTTCCTGATCTCAATTTTAGCAATTTTTTTCATTTGGACGTAACAATTAAAAATAAATTTAATTTCTTTTTTAAAAAAAAGCACAAATTTGAACTTTTATTATCATTAGAATTCATAAAATAAAATGGTTACATAATGTAAAGATCTTGAGGTCACAAGCAGAGTACACGTCTCAAACCCAACTATTTATTCAAAAAAATTATAAATACCAAATACCTCATCTCCTCATAGTCCTCACATGGTGTTTTCTGCCTGGTTTTCGTGCAACATTGAAATAGCCAATGGATAAGAGGACCAACAATGTTGAAAAAAATCCGGACGGAAATCCAATGGCCGCCATCGTCCATGAGAACCATATCTCTCCATTTTTTTGATCACTTTCTCTAAGCTTTATCTTTGGTGATGCTTCTTCACATGCTACTTCAATTTGCATCCCACAGAATCCACTGTTATTGGCATAAAATTTTGGATCATTCATTCTATCCATTTGAGGACCATTTGGAATACGACCTCTGAGTTTGTTGTTACTCAGTTCTAAGTCAGTTAATTGCAAAAGCTTTCCAAATGTTTGTGGAATTTCTCCTGAGAGATTGTTGTATGATAAATCTAAACTTTCCAGATTTTCTAAATCACCAAAAGTTGCCGGTATCTTCCCTGAAAGCTTGTTACGGGAGATATTTAGTAATTTTAGACTTTTCAAACCACCTAAACTATCAGGAATTTCACCTGATAAGTTGTTGTTTGATAGATCTAGGAAAGTATACAAGCTAAGATATTGATTGGGAAGATATTGCTTTGATGTTTTCCAGAACACTTCCATGTCTGGATACGATGGAGAAAATGAGCTTTGATCCGACAATTGATTAGGAATACGAATCATTCCACTAAGCTTCCCTAAACTACTTGGCACATTTCCGCTCAAGTTATTTTTGGAAAGATCAAGGATTTGAAGTTTTGTAAGGTTTGACAGATTCGGGATTGATCCTTGGAAATAATTTGTTCCAAGATTTAGAACTTCCATTGTGGAAATATTAGAGAGGAAAGCTGGGATTTCACCAGTGAAGTAATTATGATGGAGATCAAGACATTTAAGATCACTTAAATTTCTGAAGCTTTGAGTCAAGTCTCCAGAAAACCAATTATTGCTTAGCCCAAGCACATTTAGTGGTGGAGGGAGATTCTCCGGAATCATACCAGAGAATTTATTGAAAGAGAGATCAAGATAAGATAATTTATGTTGGAAATCTGGGAATTCATTACTTGAAAATTTGTTGTGTGACAAATCAAGAGTCATCAAATTTGACATATTGGAAAAGGATTTGGGAATTGGCCCAGAAAAACTGTTACCAGACAAAATGAGAGTGTCAATAATCAAAGGATCCCTAATATTTTCTGGCAATCCTCCTGAGAAATGGTTCCTTGACAAATCTATCAACCGGCTAAACGATAAGTTATAGGGTAGAGAACCTGAAAGCATATTATCATATAAAAGCAAGTAAGAAAACGAAATATCTGCCAACCATTGAGGGAAAATTCCTTGGAGGCTATTCTCCCTCAAGTCCAAGGACCAAAGATTTGTGAGGTTAGAGAGCCAAGTCGGAATTTCCCCAGCAATGTTGCATGATTGTAAAGATAATACACTAAGTAACTTGCTTTTTGGTACCATACTCCCATTTTTCAAAAAAAAGATTGTTTCTTCCAATAGACAAATATTTTAAATTGTTGAAATCGAAAATCCATGTCGGAATCTCGCCAAACAACAAATTATTATCTAAATAAAGATGTTTTAGTTGTTGCATCTTTTGAATTGAGGGAGGAATCTTTCCCCAAATCTTGTTGTTTTGTAGAGCCAAAAACTCCACATTTGAAAGATTACTTAGCTCATCATTTATCTCCATGGACAATAAATTATTTCCCAAATCTAAAGCTCTTAATCCTACCAAGTGAGACATTGACGATGGAATTGCCCCAGAAAATATGTTATCGGACAGGTGCAACAATTCCAAATTCGTGAGATTCCCAATCTGTGCAGGAATCTCTCCATGGAAAAAATTATATTCCATATGCAAATTTTGAATTTGAGTCAAATTGGCAATCCCAATTCCTGAGACTTGTCCTTGTATATCGTTAAAAGAAATGTCAAGGAACTCAAGTGTTTGTAAATGAAACAGAGGAGTTAAAACATCAGATGTAGTTACAGATTTCAAGGCGAGTCTGGTAACGAGAAAGTTGATATCAAGTTCAACGATCGACAGTTGTTTTGAAACTGAACTGTAATCGCAATTGACATTTACCCACTCACAACAATCTGCAGAAGTTGAGTTCCAAGTCTCTAAGCCCCCGAGATCATTGTTGTGTGAAGAAATATTTCCAAGTAAAAGAAATTTGAAGTGAAGGAGGGCTTCTTTCTGATACTGAGGGCAGCAAATGGAAATAGGAACCAAAAAAGTGAATGTTGCTAACAATAATATTTGGTTGATTTTGGCCATCTGGTAAGTTTTGTGTTTAAACTCGGCTATGCTAAATAACCTTTAAATACATGTTAAATCTTCATTATTTTTACTTTTAAGTGCTATCAGGACATATTATATTTTCATTATTTTATGGTTATATTTGTAAAGAGGTCATTAGACTGGACCTTACCTCGGGTCAAAAAGCTACTTTATTTTCATTATTTTTCCATTATTGTCTTTAAAACAAATGTGATTCAAGTCTTCTTTAATCTTTTTTTTTTATATAAAGAAGAAAAGTTGACCTAAGTCAGCTTACTTAACCCATTGGCTTACTTAACCCATTGGACACTCATCCTTTACCATCCATACCTACTTTACACGGTTAATTAATTAATTTTTTAAATCAATCATGAATAATTGAGAGTGATAATCACTCTAAATTTTATAATTTTCTTCCAAGGTAGTACTTATTAGTGCGTTGAAAGCAAGTAAAAAAGTTAATTTCTTCTTTTGATTATTAATACTATATTCTTGCACTACCCCATCATCTTCCTCTAGGCTACTACGTTCACACTTTTCCAGGTAACCTTGTTTCCACCAAGATATACAATTCTGTCAAATTCTCTGTACTAAAAAACCATGTTAGTATCTAACCAGAAAGCAAATTATCCCTGAAAATCAAATTCAATTAGGGGTTGCATCTTGAATTGATGGAGGAATAACATGTTATTGTTTAAATACATATGCCTAATATGTGAGATTACCAATTTCATCAGGAATTTTCGTGGACTAAATTATATTGCAAGTCTAAATTGTGTATATTTTTATGAGAAATGTAAATGGAAGAGTGGAGTTAAAACATTAGATGTTACTGCAGTCTTTAAGTCTAGAGAGGAGAGATCAAGTTGAGAGTCGCCTGATGAGAAACTGAGTTGGAATTGCAAGTGACTCGGTCCCACTCACAACAATTGAATTCCAAGTCTCTAAAACATCAAGATTAATCTTGAATTGGATTGGTATAAATGACATCACATCCCTAATATTTTAAGAGAATAAAATGTTTTATAAAAACATAATGTTTATTATATTTTAAAATATTATTGACGAAAGTGTTAAATAAATTAGTTAAAATAAAACAATTTTATCATAATGTAAAATTTCATAATTTTTATAAAAGAAATAAAATGTTTTATATTGACAGTTTTCATAGATCAAGAATACTAATTAATTTTTGAATAATAAATATTAAAATTTTAATTATGATAAATATTAAGAGTATTATAATAATTTATCATTTTTATTAAATTTAAATTGATCATTTGAAATATTCAATACAAAAAATATTTAATATGTAAATATATCATATTAATAAATTTAAAAACTGAATTTAATGATAAAATAATAATATATTTTAGAATATTAATATTCTGATATTATTATTTTTTTAAGTGTAAGATTTATAATTTGTATAAAATCTTATATTTTATTTGCTATTATATTTTTTCCAACTAGCTATTTATCAAAATTTGAAAAGTTAAGAACTCGAACACTTATTCATAATCAATATATGTTAAAGTAAAAGAAATTGATTATAATTGAAATTTAAAAATAATATTGTATTCATAAATGAAATAAAAAAAATTATATTAATACATTTTCTCTCTTTATTACCATGTGATAATTATTTATTAGATAAAAAAAAATATGCATTATTTTTTTTTAATTAAGAGTAAATATTATTTTTTATCCAATTTTAACAAAACTAAAAATATTTTCTCAATCTTAATTTTGGAAAATTTTTCTCATTTGGACGTAAAAATTAAAAAAAAAAAATGAATTTTTTTTTAAAAAAAGGAAAATATTTGAATTTTTATTATCAGTAAAAGTCAAAAAAAAGAGTTACACAATGTAAAGATTTTGGGGTTACAGACAGAGTATATATCCCAAATTCAACTATTTACTTAAAAAATTATAAATAGTATGGGGGTGTTTGAATCTGTTTAAAATGAACATGAAACGCTATTTTGAAATTTAAAAAATGCTAAATAATTTTTTGAATATTTAACAGATTAATTTAAAACGTCATTTTAAAACTTAAAAATAAAAAAAAAAATTAAAATAGACATATTTAAAACAACATTTTTAAAATTATATTTTTCAAAATAAATTTTTCGCTCAAACATCTTTTAAAACACCTCATTTCCTCATAGTTCTCACATGACATTTTCTACCAGACTTTAGTGCAACATTGCAATAGCCAATGGTCAAGAGGACCAATAATATTGACAAAAATCATGGAAATGTATGGTTATTAAAATCGGACCGAATTGATCGATTAAATTGAAAAATTGAAAATTAAATCAATGATCGGTTTGGTCAGTTTTACATAATTCGTTTCCCAAAAATCAGTTAAAAAGCTAATGAATTGGGCAATTAACCAATAAATCGGTCGAACCAAATTAATTTTTTCAATTTAAACGGGTCAATTTTTTTTATTTTTTTTTATCAAAATTACGTCATTTTTGTCAAGTAAAAATAACGCTGTTTTGAGTTAAAAAAAAATTAAGAAAATTAACACCATAAAAATATGATCTTATATAAATTCTTAATTTAACTATAATTGCATTATATTTATTTTCATCATATATATAATAAACGTCAAATTATATATATATATATTATTTTTTTTATTTAACCAATTTGATCTCGGTCAAATATTTAACCCTTTAATTTTCTGGTTTTACTAATTTTTTAACCAGTCCAATTTTAAAAACATTCTGAAAATTCAGTGACTGCCATCATCTATGAGAACCATATCTCCCTGCCATCATCTATGAGAACCATATCTCCCCATTTTTCTCATCATTTTATTGTCTCATTTAATCATTTATTATAAAGAGGAAAAGTTGACCTAACTTAGCTTACTTAACCCATTAGACATTCATCCTTGACCATCGATAATAACATGGTTAATTAATTAATTTTTTAAATCAAAACTTTATCATCGAGAATCACATGGTTAATCAATTAATTTTTTTAATCAATCATGAATAATTGAGATTGATAATCACTCTAAATTTTATAATTTTCTTCTAAAGGCAGTACTGAAACAGAGTTGAAATTGCATGCGACTCGGTCCCACTTACAACAATTGAGTTCCAAGTCACTAAACCATCAAGATTAATCTTGAATTGGAGAAGGGCTTGTTTCTGAAAATGAAGGCAACAAAGTGAATTTGGAACCGAAATGTTTGGAACAATAATGGGCTTATTTTTTGGTAATTTGAAGGTCTAGTTCTGTGTTTGTGTTTTCACTTTCTTTTTCTGAATAGTACCTTCCATTGTTGGGCTTACTCTTCTACATTTCTACTTCAAAAGGGCTCCTTGACTTGAGCCCATAGCCCTATTGTATTAATCAACACTTAATAAGGATGATAATAGTAAATAAGATATAGTCTACAATCCTCAAAGAAGCTTTATAGTGAATATGGTAGTACTAAATCATTCATAAACCAATCAACTAGGAATTCTGAAAATTCAAAACTGCAAAATTTCAAATTCAAATTTAAATTTCAGTTAAAAATATTTTTTTTAAAAAAAAAAAAAAATACATTCATGAGATACTACCAATCTATTAGCCTATTTTATTTTTGCTCTTTTGCCATTATCAAATTAATCCATGTAATATATATATATTTTTTACCTGTCTTTCGTAAGCCGAATCAAATTGTGTAGCTAAATTAATTAAATTGATTATAATTCATTCAATATGATTTTTTTTAAAAAAATTAACTTATATTTTTTATTTTTTCTTTGAGAATTAATTAATACTTATTATTTTAAAGATTATTAATAAATTTTCAATATTTTAATAATTTTTTATTTTATCACTAACCCCTCCAATTTCAAAAAAAAAAAAAAAAAATTTATCCATGAATATTAGTTATTGTCTTTGTCATCAATCGAATATTTAGTTAAAAAATATCATAGAGATCTTATTTTTTATAATTTTAAATGAATTTCACTTAACGAGTATTTGGTAAAAAAATTTTAATATAATTTTTAATTTTTTAATTTCTAATAATTATATCATATCATTTTTTTTTTGTGATAATTATTAAATATAATTAAATAGCTATTATTTTGAAATTTTTCGAGAAAATTTATGCTTATTGATAATTTTATTAATAACTTGTATCAATTAGTTATTTTTCGAGAAAATTTATGCTTATTGATAATTTTATTAATAACTTGAATCAATTAGTTATTAGTTAAAAAATATCGGGTATCAGTTAATAATAATTAATAGTTTGTTATAAATTTTTAAACTAAACCGAACCTTAATTATAAATATAATATATACTATTATAAATACGTTCATAAATTAAATAACACTTTATTCAACAAAATAAAAAGTAAATTTATTTAATAATAATAATAATAATCAATTAGGATAGGTGATTTTGAGGCAAATGAAGAAATATTTATTTATCTCAGAAAAAAAATTAAAAATAAAAAGTGGGATGACTAGATGAATTCTTCTGTTGCACGTGACCTGTTATTTCGGGTTGGTTAGACACGTATCAACATCATTAATTAATTGAGCTGTTCTTCACCTGTTTTATTGCTGAAAATGAAAAATATTGAAAATATATACACTTATTAGTTAGCAAACTTGTTGGAGCCAAACCAGCCAATCGTTTCAATTTTTTTTGTGAATTCTGAAGATCAGAGTTTAAGAATTTAATTTTTTTTAATTTAATAAATAAAAAAAAAATATGAATGATGAATAATCTATAATAAAATAAGTCAAATATTTAATATATAAAATATGCATGTTAATTACTTTTTTTTTTTTTCCATAGGAGACAGACCAAAGCCAGCTTTAGTGTTTTAATTACTTTCATCGATATATTATGCAATTAGAATATGCACATAAATATATATTTTTTTTTATTCATATGGAGATTGATTTATGTAAAATTAAAATTAAAATAAATTCATATGAATTTATTTTTATGCGAATAGAATCATATTTTTTCTAATAATTTTTTTTTATTTAACAAATTAATTTTTGATTGTTTGATAATCAGTTAATTAAAAGAAAAACAGATTATTTATGTCATATTCATTTGGTTACTCTGACATTAAAAATGAAATAAAATTTTTAGGATAAAATTTTATTTTTTGTTTTGATTCATAAAAAAAATTATTTTGTTAATATTTTTGAATTTGACTAATTTGATTTACGTTAAAATGATATAATATATTTAAAATTAAATTAAATTTAAATAATAAATTTTAATTAATTAAATATTAAAAAATAAACTTAAAATTTAATTTGATTCCGATTCCAAGGTAAGTCTTTGATGAGAAAGGCAGTAATCCAGGCAATTTGAAAAGAGGGAAAATGTTTCTCTTTCTACATAATGCCTTAAATTACACTCCATTCCCACAACTTCTTCACCAAAAATAAACAAGCAATTAATTAATTAACTTTCCATTTTTTTTTTATTTCCTTGATGAAATAAATGAAAATTTCCTTTAAGATTTTATTGCATGGTCATATTCAAGAAAATCTCATTGGAATTTATTATATATATATAGTTATAATAATTAATTTGATCAGTAACAAGTTGTATGGGCACACATATTGTTGACTTTTGTATTCCATTTTTCTTTGTTTTTAGAAAGTAATACCATTTTTTTTTCATTATATGTTGCATGATAATCAAATTAAGAAAAATGCTTTTATTATTAAGGAAAAAAATCATTATGAGATCTCTAAATTTGTTTTATTTTATTAATTGTGATTTTGAACTTTTATTTCTCCTTGTCAAACTCTTTGAATTTTCTTTCTCGTATTGAAAATTTTTCTAAAATAAAATTAATGAGCGAATTAAAAAAATTAAGAAATTTATACTAATTTTAGTTAGGAAAATTTTAAAGTTATGAAAAAAAAATGAAAGACTCATTTAATATTTTGTCTCTAAGCTTTTAAATATTTATATTAAATAATGTATTTTTCTATGCTATATATTATTTTTTTAATAATTTATAAAACATTATTAATAAATTTTGAAATTTAATTTGCTACAAAAAGTTCCTAATGTGAAAAAAATAAAATAAAAATCCTAATATGAAGAAATGAAAGTTTAAAGTGTAATAAACAAAATAAAATAAATTTAAGAGCAACTATTTTTTCTTTGTTTAACTTGTTGAACATTATTTTTAGTGTTTTTTGTATTTTAAAAGTAATGTATTAAATTATTGATAAAATATATTATTTTAAAAATACTCATCATTAATGATAAAAAAAAATAACTATAAGCTAAACATTTTACTACTGTACTACTAACCAATAGCATCAATACAAAATTTTAGATTTTTTTAATTTTTTTTTATTAAAGACAAAATATATCTCTTATCCATAAGGTGTAAATACCCTTTGACTCAATCGTAAGTATCTTTATGAATTCACATGCTTTCATTTGGGATTCTTTGGACACATATGGTAAATGTGCATATGCACTTTGGCTTATTGGTTATCTCTTTCTTTGCCCATTATGGGGTTCTTTGGGACCATTTTTGGTATCCCCAACCGTTAAAAATTAAAATCAAAATTTATGGTGAAAGTTAACCATGGTTTGTAGTTCTATTGGGTATCACATGTCAGTAAATAGTGACTGAAATGACATCAACTGTTGTTTTTTTTTTTTTTTTCCGTAATATCCCTCCAGTATTCCGGCGCATATTGGAGTCTTCCTCTTTAGCTCCGATTTTAACAATTTATTATTATTATTAGAATAACAGAACAAAACACCCGAACAAAAGTAAAAGCAGACTAAAAACCAAAAACTCTTCCACTACATCATATGCTCATGGGATCCATGCTTAAAACTCTGCCAGATTTCATTTGGTGGCCTTTCCAAAATATGTAAACCTATATGCCTCTTAAGAGCCAAATTTGCTAAAAAAAAATCTATATACATTTACAAGCTCAATATCCCAATTCCTATCTAAAAGACTTCGAATATCTTGAATTAATGCCTGGTGGGGACTAGAATAGGAAATTCTATTCTTGATAAGGCATACTAGCACCCTTGCATCCTCCTCCACAATGATTTTCCTACAACTAAAATCCCAAGCAACCTGCAACCCACTTCACTAATAATAGTGTAATAGTGTTTTTTTTAATTATTTTTACAGTTCGTTTTTTAAAATATATTTTGTTTAAATGTATTTTTTTAACACAAAAATTCTAAATTGAAAGTTTAAAGTTTAGTAAATAATAATAACAACAACCTTTCTATGTAAAAGCTTGCTAAAATAAGATGCATAGTGTTTATTTATTCAATGGAGAGCAAATAAATATTTTTTTTATGAGATAAAAAGAAAATTTAATTTAACATAGTAAATTAAGACGCAGAGACAAATAAAATTCTAAATTTAAGCCTCCATCACCATACATTATATCATTTATGCATACGTCTAATTGTCAGTGGTGATTATGAGAAAAAAAATAGAATTTCTCTGCACTTTTATTAGTGATTTCACGATAAATATTTCGTTGTAATTAGTTTTATATGTTATATTATTAATAGATTAATAATAATTAAATATATTAATTAATAATTATTTTTATGAATTAAATATAATAATTAATTATTTAAATTATAGAAAATGTGTTTACTTACATGCTAATATATTCAATTATTATTAATCGGTCAGACCCTTATACAAGTTGATCTAAAATTTTCTCCAATAATAGTGCCAAAGAACTAGCACTGTTATGGAATAGGATAGGCCAGCTATCTATTTACTATACATTCATCCATCCATTACCATCCATTATCACCATCACCATCACCATCACCATCATTACGGTCACAAGGTTTTTGTTTTTTTTGGTTTAGGTTTAGGGTTTACGATAGTCTGGTTATGGTCTTTCAAGAATTATTATTTTCCCACAAAAGATAGAACAGTAAGTTAGTGGTGAGTCCTCGACAAAGTACAGCACCAATCAGTACAATGCAAGACCTATTTTTCCAAGAAGTTGTTTTGTTTTTTCTTGGGCACTTGAAATTTTGACGGAACAAATAATGAAACTTGAGAGATTTGTCCACTTGCAAAATAATTTTAGATAAAGAAGTCAACATTTATTAATTTTTATTGTCTTTTTCTAATTTTTATCATAATTTCATGACAAAAAGAAAAAGAAGAAAAAACAAATTAAAAATAATAGAAGTATATCGATGGAGCAAAATAATAGACAGTGAGCTTTTTTCTTAAAAATAATTAAAAAAAAAATTATTATTTTATAACAAAATCTATTATTATTATCTATTTATATCAATCGTGCATCTGGGATCCGTGCTATCTGACATAACGAATTCAATATCCACTTTGTCTGACACAGCACATCCAAAATTCGCGCTGTCTGACGCAGCGCATCTAAGAACTGAGTTATAGTTTTATTTATTTATTTTTTTTAATTAATATTTTTTAATTGTTTATTAAATTAATATAAAAGTGTAGGTCTCCAATTTTTTAAAATACTTCACATTTAATTAAAATATTTTAAATATTAACTTAAAATGTTACGCAAAATAATATTAATAAAATGAGAATAATTTTTTAACATTTCTAAATTTTTTAACATTTCTAAGTTAATATTAAAAAGTTTAAATAACAATCAATCACAAAATAATAAAAAATAATATAAAAAAAATAGTAACTTACTGATTGTGCGGTTAAATGAAAAATATTTGGAGAGTTGAAAAAGTAAAGAGTCTAAATCTAACAAAATATTATTATAAATAATTAATTTATAAATTGATAAAAAAAATAACAACACTAACAAATTTAATATTATGTGTGTAAATTATTAATTTTAACTAAACTTTCTAAGATAAATAATTTTAACAATAAAAATATAATA
>CANXYC010332785.1:0-12450 GCA_948193065.1 Aleurites moluccanus | reverse complement strand
TTAATAAATTATTATAATTTAATTTATTATATTATTACTTTGCTAAATTGATAATTAAATTTTTTTAATAAATATGTAAATTATATTTATTTATGGGTAATTATTGAAATATTATAAAATAGTGAAGAATTATAATAAATTATATAAAATAAATAAAAAAGAATATAAAAAAAATATTCTTTTTTGGTGTAAAAAATGGTATTAGAAATAGAGTTATGGTTGGAGATGAAATTACTGTTTGATGTGATATAAACTGCAAAATGGTGTAAAATTGACTGTATTTTTGTGTTTATGGTTGGAAATGGCCTTAGGGACATATAATGTATATTTTGTATATTTTGCACATTGAATGATAATTATTATTTTTAATTGAATAAAAATGATTTATTCAACCATTTAGCGTTCAGATTTCAATTTCAAATACAAAATTCGATAATAACAACTACAGTCAATATTTAAATAAAGAAATATAAAGCAAATAAAATAACTCATTGGGTGATGCGGTTCACGAATATATGCAGGACGAAATTATAAAATTTTATCAAGAAGATAATAGTAGATTAGAGGATCAATTAAAATTTTTTTAGGAGGTTAATTAAAAAAAATAAAAAAATTTACGTATGTATATTAAAAATTTTAGGAGGCCGAAAGCCCCCCTAATCCCCTTAATTACACCTCTGGATACATGTGGTTTCTTAATTAACATAAAGTTGAAAATATAAAAGCTAAAAAAAAATGATGATGCTTAATGAAAGAAATTGCTCAACTGAACTGATAGCCTTGCCAGTCATATGAAATAATGAATTGAGCCGATTGCCATTATCCCTAGTGGTTCGGTCATGACTTTGCCCCTTAATTTTTAGTTATCCTATAAATAATACAACTTATTTTGATTATAAATAAATAAATATTATCCAATTTTAAATAAAAATCAATTTGCTCAAATTGTGTAAAAAATTGAGTATTTACATAATTTTGATAGTTCTTTAAGAAAAACAAGAATAGCTGTTATAAAAAAGTTATATAATGAAAATATATTATAAAATATTAATATAATATATAAAAATGATTTATTATGTATACCCATTATTATAATAATTAAAAAAATGAAAATGACTCTGAAGCAATTGAAATTAGAAAAAATTAATTCTCCATAATTACAAAATTAAAATAAGATATTGCTTCCAATAATGTATATGGATTATAATATGGTGTGTTATTTTTTTTTTCTTTGAAAAATTCTCTTTCAATAAAATAACAGACTATTTATATTAGCATTTTAAATTTTTAATTATCACTTGCTTAAGGCTAAGCATTGTCACAACTGCCTTTTTTTTAATTGTTTCCTTAAAACATTTAAAAATAGAATGAGAAAGGGATTGTTATTTATTTTTTGAACTTTTTATTTCAAAAATTGGTTGGTAATAAAATTTATTTTCATTTTTATTGATTAAAATTCGATTTTTCATACCAATATTCATAAGATAATTTTTTATTAATTAAAATTTATTTTCATTTTTATTAATTAGAATTCAATTTTTCAGACTAATATTCACAAAATAATTTTTTAATACATAAACTAAACATAGGATAATATCCTTCAACTCATCTTAAATATTTCAGTCAAAGAATAGTCATTCATATAATAAGAACTTAAATACTCAAATCCTAATAACTCATCCCTTTAAAAATTCTACAATGAAAAAAAAAAAAAAAAAAAAAAAAACTTTAAAACCCAAAAGCTATTTTAATCTTACAGAAAGTCCAATACATGTCTCGTGCACTTTGATTTATATATATAAAGCAACACAACCCTTTCCATGATGGTAACATTTCTCATTAAAATAAAAAATGAAATATATTTGAGTATGTACTGTTAATTAAGAATCAGAGTTGCCATACAAAAATGAGACACAATATGGGAACTTTCCTAAAAGTCCCATGCCCTAAGTTGAATCTTGTAGGGGACAGCTAAGCTAAACTCATTAAATATTAATATATAGAATAATCTAGGATGACATCGGTTCGGTAATCAATTTAAAAATTTATTATTAAATTAAATTAATATTTTTAATTTAAAAATTTTTCAAATTAATCAATAATTAATTTAAAAAATTATTATTAAATTAAATTAATATTTTCAATTTAAAAAATTTTCAAATCAAATCACCATTATAATCAAATCATAAATTTTGATTCGATTAAATTTAAATATTTTTAATTTATTAATTTCAAATTAAATATTTTTTTTATAAATCGTTATTATTTTATTATAAATTTAAAGAAAAAATTGATAAAATATTAATAATAAAAAAATTTAAAAATAATTTATTATTATATAATCCAAATTTTATTTATTCTATTAATTAACACACTCAAAATTTATATTTTTTTCAAGAATTAATTTTTTTTATTTATCTTTAATTAATTTTCACGGATAATATTTTTAAATTATAAATTAATATTAAATTAAAAAAAAATATGATTGTATATAAAATTTAATTAAATATATTTAATTATATATATATATATATATATATATATATATATATATATATATATATATATATATAATTTTAATTTGATTCGATTTAAAATTGAAAAAAAAATATTCATATTACAAACCAAATCAAACTTTCGAATTATTTTATTTTTTAATTAAAATCAAATAAAAAAATTATAAAATCATCAATTTTAATTTAATTTTATCGATTTAATCAGTTCGATTGATTTGATTTCTTCTGAAAGCGAAACATTTAACTTAGTCTTTATAATGATTAATAATTATTTAAAATAAATAAATAAAATTTTTATATGTAAATTAAATTTTGATTGATATTGGCATTCAAGAATTTTGAGTCCTAGATTATTTAAAATAAAATAAAATAAAATTTTTAAATGCATTAATTATTATTTCACTGTATAATTTACGCAATCACTTAAATATTAACGTCTCAATTTAAAACACTTAGGACATATGAATATTTAAATATTATTAAAAAATAAAAAAAATCAAATACACAAAGGGACAAATGATTCCAACTGTTTTAAGAGTTGTAAACTCCTCCATGTATAATCATAGCAACTGCCTGTCCTTAAATCCCAAATTACAATTTAGACATTACGTAAAATCAATGTGACCCATCTTATATAAATTTTGGTATTTTTGGTCTTGCCGTCCTGTCGGTGTGGCTCTTTAATGAAATTGGGTCAACATATCTCTTGATTCCCTCTTTTAATTTTTCCTCTTAATTTCTCTATTCATAAATTTGTATAATCCAATATCACTTAATTAAAATTTTTTAATAGTAAAAACTGTTCTGAAATATATATATATATATATATATATATATATGGTACGAGTATAAATAAGCAATAATTAGTTTGGTATGTTTGTTGATATCTTAAAAGTTTCACTGTAAAAACGAGAAAATTGATTATGAGTGTATTGTAATTTAATTTTTTTTTTTATGTAGATATAGAGATTGATATATGAATTTTAGGAATGAAATAACTATGATAATTGAAAAAAAAATTAAAGGAGAATTAATAAAAAGTAAATAAAGAAAAATATAATTAAAATGTAATTTATCAAATATTAAAGAGTTAATTTTTTAAAATTAAATGTTAATTTTTTAAAATTAAATGATTATTTCATTAATTTTTTTAAATTTTAAGGATTAAATAATAAATTATCTTGAAAATTTCAAAAAATCAACATGACACATATTTCTCTTGCCTTTGAATAGATTTGTTTATGTGTAGGTATAAAAATTTTCAAAATTTAATATTAAATGGACTGAAATTATATAAAAAATTAAGTTTAGATAAATTAATTAAATTTTTTTTTATAATTTCATGAATTTTTTTTAGATTGATGAGTCTTGAATGTTACTCAACTGCTTCATTGTGATGGAATGAGCCATGTGGATAATAAACGGCAATTTTTTTTTTCTGAGATAGTGGAAATTGCAAAATAGGTCATTTATTTTCGGTTTTTTGATATGTATAACAAGAAAATCCTTGATCTTTAAAAAAGGAAAAATACATGTAAATACCCTATGATTTCACATTTATAATATTAGGGGCCTGTAAAAAAATTTTGCAACAATTCGAGATATGTAATTTTCTTCCTTAGTGATATTTTATTTAATGACATTAAATTTATTGATGTGTCGTTTATGTGGTGTCATGTCATTGCTTATGTGTTGCCATATCAGCAACCTCATCAGCGATGAGCAGCAGCCACATTGAAAATTGAAAAGAAAAATCTTAAGAATAACTCAATTTGAATTGATAAAATTTTAATTAAAAATTTAAAATAAAATTTTTAATTAATTTTTATTGTATTATTTATAAATTTAATATTGACAACTAAATTAACTAAATAATATTTTATATCAATTTTTAATAATTAAATTACAAAATTATAAAGTAAAAAAAAAAAAGCAGATGTGTTGTTTCTTTATTGGATAAAAGTATAAATAAGCTCGTGATTATATCATTTTTCTTAATTAAATCCTTTCTCTTTTTTATTGATGCAATTAAAACCTTCCTTCTTCTTTTTTTAATTTGGTTCAAAAAGCCCAATTTCTAACGGAAATTTAACTACAAGGGTTTAATGCAAGTGATTCAAAAGCTCAGTTAGTATCTGTAACTACAAGGATCATGCAGGCTCTTTAGAATAACTTGGAAAAAAAATCCAAGTAGTATAGAGATCCTGCACTAACTCAATTATGTGTTATGAACAACATTCACTATGAAGTGAGATTTGTGCGGAGGTTTGTTTTAAATTCAGTGTTATACTTTAGAGGTAGCGAAGCTCTCTTCATACTAATTTGCATTTTTAAAATCTTATTTACCGGTCAGAGGTTGATTTGTTAGGAGATGACTGGGTGCAAATACACCGTCGCAAACAAACAGCAGAAAATCTAATTCAAAGCACTTGTTACGTTGCTCTGTCAAGTGAAAAGTATACAAAAAAAAAATGATAGCAATTAACTAGGTGCTTGTGATTTGTATTATCGGAGGACAAGTAAGAATTTTACCCTTCAGTATTCATGTGAAATAATTCTCCATGTAAATTATTGTAAATAATCAATTACAATTTACAAGTTCATACTCTACAATAAAGCAAAACAAATGTTTAAAAAAATAATCTTGCTTCCTCTCAACATTAGACAAAAAATATTGGCACATCTAAGCAGCAGCTTCTTCCAAAAAAATTAAAGATATTAATGCAATATATATTAGAGTTTTTATAAAGACAGATGTTTGATTATCTCATAATTATTTAATAATTAATAATTATCATTAATTAAATATATTTAATATATAAATCAAAAATCAAAATACAAACAGTTACATCAAAAAATTTATAAATATAATTTCCTTTCTCACTTTAACAAATATTCCTTAAAATATATCTAATGTGTGTAATGAAGAGTTATCCATTATAGTCTCACGATAATAACGAGAGTATAATGATAAACTATATAATACATATTATATAATACATATTATATGGTGTAATGAAATAAAAAATTGAAAAAAATTAAGAAGAACAATTATGTGGATCCTTTGCACCCTTGAAAAATTTTTAAAAAAAAAACTTATGTGGATCATGCTATTTTATTTTCTAAAGTATAATTTATTGTGAGATAATATAATAGAAAAGAGTATGATAAAATAACTGATATGATATGAGTTGTTATACTATTAAATCACAATTAATGCCCTAATAATTAAAGATAATGCACTACTTTTTAAAGTCATTGGGAGGGGACCCACATCCGCCATTTGTCCAGTTGCTTCAATGATCAAAATACACACACACAAGACACAGCCCATTTCTCAAATTCTCATTGGCGTGTGGGTCCCATCATTATCTATTAACAAGGTCAAACCAATTAGGAAATGCTTGATTTCGGACCTGATTTAAAAAAAAATACAATTGTGACCTATATTAAGTAGCCGTTCGACACAACATATAAAAAAAAATAGCTTTATTAAATGAGAAGTTAATTTTGACTCAATTTATAATATTTGATAAATATCAAAATTAATAAAAGTAATTATTTAGACAATTAAAATTTAATTATTTGAATAAATTAAAAATTAAAATTTTTCAAAAAAACTGAATTTTATATTAAACGCGTAGCTAATTTTAAAAAATTAATAGACAAAAATATCCTTATGAGTTTCTAAACAGTTTTTGAATTGTATTTTACTAAATACAAACATATAATTAATTACTTTTAGAAATATCACTTTTAGAAAAATAATTTTTCTCCATATAAAAAACTATTTTCATAAGTTATATCAAATTGGGTCTAAATTTTGATGTAATTAGAATAGGGATAGCAATAGGGCGGGAGCGGGGAACCATCCCAATCCCCACCTCCGCTTTAGCGGAGAATCTCCATCTCCATCTTTATTTCACATACGGGGATAATTTAATTTTCATCTCCATCTCCATCTCCGCAGGGTGTGGATCTCCGTTCCAATCTTAAATTTTGTATTACTAAATTTGTTTATATTTATAAAATTCATAAATAATAGCTAAAAATATAAAAAATTTTAATTAAAAAATATTAATAAATTCAAACACACAAAATATCAACCAAACATAATTAAAATATAAATATTTTAATACATAAAAAATATTCAGTAATATTTTTTAATAAAACATTAAAAATTCAACATACATTAAAATATGAGTATTTAAACAAATTTAATCTAATAAGTGCTTTCAATAAACTCTAACAATCTTATAAGAATTATTTCTTGAACAAATTATTCCTTATATATATATATATGTTATTAATTAATATAATTTTATATAAGGAATAATTAAATAAATATAATAATTAACTAAATATAATAATGGGTCCCTACGGGGACGGGGATGGGGATCACCACGGGGTGGAAAATACATTTCTCATCCCTGTCCCGTCTCCGCTAACGGAAAAAAAATATTTTCCACCCTCATCTTCTATGGAAAAATAAATCAAAGAATTCTCATCCCGTTCGGGATAAATTCCCGCAAAAAATGAAGATCATCCCTAAATTAGAGCTAATTTTTTGGAGCATCTTCCATCAATTACAGTAACACTGTTAAACAAAGTTAATAAATAAATTTAATAAAGTGAAAATATAGCACTCATACTCACTTCATATTTTTAATAATAAAAACTTTAAAATTTAGAAAATCAAAATTTTCAGCGGCTAAGCCTCAGCGCCGCTTGCTCCCGACTAACCCAACTCTCGCTGATCGTCATAGAAGCCAGCCTCACCAGCTCAGATCACTCACGACAGTCGCTATCAAGCACTGTTCGCACCAACAGCTGGGATTTGACCTTAAGCCTTTTTTTAAAGGTTTGGCTTCTTCACTTCTTTTTATCTGTGCACCATCTCCCTTCGTTGATGGTCAGATGAATAAAAAAAAAAAAAAGACGCTGGTTGAGCCTAAACAAAACTCAACGTTGTCTGTTACAAACAAGTGTAGAAGCAAGATCACGAAAAGTAAAAAAAATGTCCTTAGAACAAGACTTGAAATAAAACGAAAAGATGCTTGTGATGCCGATGCGGACTCCGACTCCACAGATGACACCGGCTTGACGGTTGACCTTCTAGTGTTTATTTTGATAAGGAGGTGATTTTGCTTGCTACTTTTGATAATAATATGATGTCATTTTCTACATTTGCTGTTTTGCACAGTGAGATGCACACCTTAAAATTCAATTTGTAATTCCATAAACACTTATTTAACTTTACGCAAATATTCAATCATTTAAAAACACTATAGTGTTATAATGTTTTTACTTAATAGTATTAGTTTTGATTGACGGATAAAGTTTCAAATGGATCCAAATTATAAGTTTAGTATTATGATTACACCAAAACTTAATATTAGCCCTCAGTTATTTTACATAATTCAGACTCCAAATTAAGCTTTTCCCCTGAACAAAACAAAAGTAGAAGGAACACCTCTTAATGTTGTCAGCCATTGGTGCGCATTATAGCAAAAGAGGATAAAAAGTTATAGGAAATTTGAAAATATAAAAAATAAAAAAAAAATACTCCCTTCCATTTTTTTTTTTATATATGATTTTAGAAATTTATTTATTTATGTTTTTAATTATCAATTTAAAATTTTAAAATAATATTTATTTATTTATTTTTATTTTATTCTTATAATATTTAATTATAATATAATAAATTAATTTAAAATAAAATTAAAAAAATTATTTAGAATCTAATTAATAAGTCTATACATATTGCTGCGGAGAGAGAACAGGAGAAGATTTGTTTCGTGGATTTAGAATATTGATCTTCTAATCAACATAATGTAGTGGGAGAAACAAACAACACTGGTAGATTTATAAGATAGACCTTCTTTTCAGCATAACGTAGTGGGAAAAACAAACAACAGTCTTGAACTCTGATTTTCTCCTTTTTTATTTATTAAAAAAAAAAATTGTCGATTCAGAGCCAAGGTTTTTAGAGATTTATTAGCATTGGATCTTTGAGATCTTTAGTGGCAAGTATCAGTAACGTTATCTCCAGATAGTTTGATAATTGACTTTTGACTAAAGCTCAGCAACTGGAACCACAGCCACTTTCTCTTCTTTTCATTTGATTGGTAGGGTTTTGGGTTTTTTTTTTAACCTCACTCTCTCTGCTTTGGTAAGCTAATTTCATTTTCATTTTCATTGTCAATTTTAGTTGTGTTTATGTGTATATGTGTTTTTTTTAATAAATTTTCTTGTCTGATTTGATGATCCTTTTAGTTCACACTGAAACTTCATCCCTTTCAATTCGTTTTGGTGTTCAATTACGGTTTTTTGGTAATTCTGTGCGGGGTTGAGATTATATTTGGATCTCTTGCATGTTTAAGTTAGCTGTTTAAAATTCAATCCTTTTGAACAAAAGAAAAATGGGTTTCTTCTTCTTTATTTTAGTTGGGTTGGTTAGAAAACAGAGGAAAAATGAAAGATTTAACTGAGAATTAACGAATTAACCAAACTCAATGCCACTGTAATCTTTGTGAAGGTACTTTTTGCTTTGATCTTAGTTGTTTTGATGAGTTTGAAGCTTTGGTGAATATGTTTCCTTTTGTTTGTATTGCTGTTCTAGAGATTGAACCATAAATGACATGGAAGAGATTTACTTGTTTAAAAATGGATTTTGTATAATAATTTAACTTTAAGTGGATCTAGCTACCCTTTGATGTATTTTATTATTTTTGAATGGATTTCATACTGATTCGGTCTCATAATGGTTACAGGGTTACAATGGCATTGAAAACTAATTCACCTGATAGTAGAACTAGGAGTTCTATACAAATCTTTATTGTAGTTGGGCTATGCTGTTTCTTCTATATACTAGGAGCATGGCAGAGGAGTGGATTTGGGAAAGCAGACAATCTTGCTATGGAGATTACTAAGAATACGGGAGACTGTAATTTAATCCCAAGTCTAAATTTTGAGACCCATCATGGTGGTGAAATTGGGACCAGTGATTCTGAATCAAAACCCAAAGTGTTTAATCCTTGTCATTCCCGTTACACTGACTACACACCCTGCCAAGATCAGAAGCGTGCCATGACTTTCCCTAGGGAAAACATGATTTATCGAGAGAGGCATTGTCCTCCGGAGGAAAAGAAGCTACACTGCCTAATTCCTGCACCCCAAGGTTATGTGACTCCATTTCCTTGGCCTAAGAGTCGGGACTATGTACCATTTGCTAATGCACCATATAAGAGCTTGACAGTTGAGAAGGCTATTCAGAACTGGGTTCAATATGAGGGTAATGTATTTAGGTTTCCAGGTGGAGGAACACAATTTCCACAAGGGGCAGATAAGTATATTGATCAGCTAGCTTCAGTGATCCCAATTGCTAATGGGACTGTCAGAACAGCACTGGACACTGGTTGCGGGGTATATTATGTTCCTCATTTTTTTTGTCTCGCAAGTTTCTTTTTGCTAATGTAAATCTGTTGATAGAACTTTGGTGTTTGTTTGTTTTACCTAGGTTGCCAGCTGGGGTGCATACGTGTGGAGTAGAAATGTTATTGCCATGTCATTTGCACCAAGGGACTCTCATGAAGCACAAGTTCAATTTGCTCTGGAAAGAGGTGTACCTGCTGTTATTGGTGTTCTTGGTAGTATAAAGATGCCATACCCTTCTAGAGCCTTTGACATGGCTCACTGCTCTCGTTGCTTAATTCCATGGGGATCAAATGGTGAGAACTTCCTAGTATAAAAGAAATGCTTGTTATTTTCTTATCCTGTTACCTTTTCTAGGATTATTTTGTTGTACTAAATTTTGATACCTGCAGTTAGGTGATAGATTTTTCTCTTTGTAGATGGAACATACATGATAGAAGTTGACCGAGTTCTTAGACCGGGCGGTTACTGGGTGCTTTCGGGACCCCCAGTCAACTGGAGGAATAACTACAAAGCATGGCAGCGTCCCAAGGAGGAACTTGAGGAGGAGCAGAGAAAGATTGAAGAGATTGCTAAACTTCTTTGCTGGGATAAGAAGTATGAGAAGGGTGAAATGGCCATATGGCAAAAGAGAATAAATGCAGAATCCTGCCCTGGTAGACAAGATAATTCTCAAGTTACCTTTTGCAAATCTGCAGATCCAGATGATGTGTGGTATGAATCCGTAAAAGTTTCGTTTCTATTTATTTGTCACACCACATACATGTTCCTGGATACATAACAATATACGACGATTTTCTATATTCCAAATTTTCAATCATTTCTAAATGCTCATCAATAGAAAATTATCAAGTAATATATCCAGCATTATCTGTTCATTTGCTCTGCTGTGGCTGACAGGTACAAGAAAATGGAGACATGCGTTACTCCTTATCCTGATGTTGGTAGTCAAGATGAAGTTGCTAGTGGGGAATTGAAGAGATTTCCAGGCAGGCTTTATGCTATTCCTCCCAGAGTTGCCAGTGGTTCTATTCCTGGAGTTACTGTTGAAACATACCAGCAGGACGGCAAAAAATGGAAGAAGCATGTAAATGCTTACGAGAAAATCAATAAGCTTCTTGACTCTGGAAGGTATCGCAACATTATGGATATGAATGCTGGATTGGGAGGATTTGCTGCTGCAATTCAGTCTCCCGAATTATGGGTTATGAATGTTGTACCCACTATAGCTGAGAAAAGCACATTGGGGGCCATATATGAGAGAGGATTGATTGGAATATACCATGACTGGTAAGATGTCCTTGAGCCCTTTTCTGCTAATTTTTTATCCAGTTTCTTTAATATATAATCTCATTGAATTCATTGTCTATTTTTTCTGTGTTTGTTCAGGTGTGAAGCTTTCTCCACATATCCAAGGACATATGACCTTATTCATGCCAATGGTGTTTTCATTCTGTACAAGGACAAGTAAGTATCACATTTTATTTTTTGTTTGTTCACAAGACCAATTTTTCTCTTGCTTAAATTTGTGTCAAGTTGTTTATTTGATCTTTCCCCCTAGTTATGAACAATCAGCTCATTTTGACATGATTTTAAACCTTTGGTAGTTTTTTTCCAGCAGTCTACTGCAGACTGGGCCTATTTATATATATATATATTGTGCAGTGCTTTTATAGTTTTCAATACCTGCACAAGCATACCAAGCCATGCTTTATCAATTTTGCCGATTGATGAGTGCAAATATTAAGCTATTGAGCTTAAAATGCAACCTAAGTTTGACATTTTCAATTGAGAGCTCATTAATGTATCTCCTAATGAGCTGAATCTCCACACTTGGATGCAATTTTCTGGATTCAGAGTTGCGGCAGCCTTTGCATCACATTTATCATAATTGAATATTTACATCCAAGGGCCTATTATCTCATACAGCTGCATGGAGAATATAATCATGTTGTCTTTGCATTAATGGACTTGGCAGTAGTCCTAGATACCTGTGGCTGAACCAATTAGTTGGTCGTTCTTCCTGGATTATCTGATTCTTGTGTTAGGTCAATACTGTGTTTTATTCTCATACCACAGTAACTTATGTCATAAACAAATGAATGCAGGTGTAATATAGAGGACATTCTTCTAGAGATGGATCGAATTTTGCGACCAGAAGGTGCTGTTATATTCCGAGATAAAGTTGATGTGCTAATTAAGGTGAGGAAGATAGTAGGAGGAATGAGGTGGGATACTAAAATGGTGGACCATGAAGATGGTCCTCTGGTTCCTGAGAAGATACTAGTCGCGGTCAAGCAGTACTGGGTTACTGGTGGGAACTCCACATCCTCGCAGTGAGCGGTGTATGAGGAAAATTTTTTTTTGAAAACTTGGGGGGGGGGGGGGGGGGGGGGTCATTTTTGTAGAATGTCAAAAGGAATATACAAAACTCCCGAAGAGATAAAAAATATAAATTTTTTTGGAGATTTCGAATAGATAGTTAAGGAAGTGATATAAG
>CANXYC010332750.1:0-17768 GCA_948193065.1 Aleurites moluccanus | reverse complement strand
GGGTTTATTTTTCAATCAAATCTTCAAATTAATAAACTAACACCATTTACATTCCCTTAAATCATTTTCTACTTCTAAATATGGTGATAATTCCATAAGAACTCGAGGTGGTGCAAAATGACTATTTTGCCCCCAGTTCATAAAATTTCAAGTTTCATTCAATTTCTTCCTAACAGCCTTTGATGTACTTTAACATGTGTAAAACCATCTAAAACATGCATATTCATTCAATATAAGCATAAACATGTATCATACATATCATACAAACATATAAGAAAACCCCGTTTGGTTTGCCTCTAAAGGTTGTGTTCTAAGCCTTTCAACTGAGGTGTTACAAGTGTGTTAGCCAAAAACCACTAAAGAGCTAGTGGAGTATGATGTGTCAAATTGAAATGAAAATTCTAAACATATTGGCTTCTTTTAGAGAGTGAGCCGTGTAATGCATGCAAGGAAGAGAAGAAAATCTATTTTTCATATTCTCTTAATTCTCATCTTTTCTTCTTCTTATTGTTTTTCTTTTAAGTCTTTAGTTTAATCTTTCCACTTAATAAGACTTAAAGATAAGAAGAATTTGAGAAGAACAAAAAGGCCTTAGCACATACAGTTGATATATTCACATATATTCTTCTTTACCTTTACATATACACTTTATAGTGTTAATTGTGTTTAAGGTAAGGAATTAATTCCAAATCTCATTTGGTTCATTAACAAGCTTTAAGATTGGTATTTGTACATTTGCTCAAGATTAAAAGGGCTCAAGTAAAAGAGAAGAAGTTCTCCAGCAATAGTACTCATCCAATCAAGTCCAAACTACAACTCTGGTAGACGGACTAGAGACGTCACATTTGGGGCATTCATTAATTGAGTGGAAAAAGAGAGCGTTCTGCACTTCAAGGGTAAACATTTATATTTACTCACTTTTCTACCTTTCTTGAGTCTTTGCATATTGATTTTAATTAAATTTGGTTGATTCGGTTGGAAAATTTTGAACGATCTGTGGTTCCACCTTCCGTCGTTCCTCTGCTGCGTGTGGATCATTCGGTAAGTTTATATTTTCCCTCATATGGTATCAGAGGCACCCAAATTTAATTAAAATCATTATATGATGTAGTTTGGTATGTATTGGCATGTGTTTGGGTGATTTGAAGGGGTTTTAGATTGAAAGCATTTGAAAAATTTGCCCCGTTGTGCACGATGATGTTGAAAACTATGAAGTAGTTGCAACAATCGAGTCATTAGTGCAATAATCGAGTTCCAATGGTACAATATTCGATACTTAGATATTGCTACTAGGTATTTTATTAAGTTGTTTTTTCTAAAGGCTTCATTTTTCATCCAAATTTGTTCATATAGTGTCTATATGATGTCTAAGGCTTGGTAAATTTAAATATTTGATATTTAAATGAATTGGAATGAATTTAATGGCATGATACCTTATTATATATATTGATATATGATGAAAGGTTGATGATTGAAAGTCATTGACATGTGTGGTTCAATCATGGACATAGGAACAATTGGATGTTGTTTTATTTGGGATGACTGTAATATTATTCTTTCATTTGGAAATGTAATTGTAACACCTCAGTCAAACCTTTAACCTAAACCATAAAGGGTAACTTAGGGAAAATTTTCCTTGACTTAAATTTTATGAATATGCTTGAATTGAACATGTATGCATGTTTTATGATGTATTGTAAGAGTAGAAGAGGTTTAAAGGCTGTTAGGAAGCAATCGGGTAAAATTGAATTTTCAGTGAACTGGAGGTAAAATGTTCATTTCATACCCCTTGAGCTTTTATGAAAATTAACATTATATTTGAAGGTAAAATAGAATATCAGGACATGAAAATAGAGGTTTAATGATCAAATGAATTATTGTTGGAAAGTTAAACCCGGTAGATAATTCTTCCGGGCAAAGCTGCTTGGATAAGGATAAAATTTGAACTAGGGGTAGTTTAGTCTTTTCCTTAAGTGTATGGACTTATATGGTGTATGCAAACCTATGGTATCACTTTAGGCTTACCTAAATCAAATCATTGGATGAAAATATGAAGAATTGAATGGTTAGTAAGCTAGGTTTCACAATTTCGACTATAAGATCAATGCATAGGATAACTAACTTGATATTTATAGATTTTTCCCACCTCCATCTTCTTCCTTAGTCATTTCACCAACCAAATTTTCTCCTTCCTCCATTACAAGTTTCAGCCACTTTGATGGAACACCAAAACAAGTTGTTTTCTTTCATTTCTCTAATTAAACTTGTTTATTCCATCATTCTAAACACAAATATAGCCGTAGATTCAAAGGAAAAACAAGAAAAAGTGAAAAATCAAAACTTTGAAGTTTTGGAAGAACTATTGGAAAAGTAAGTGATTTTACCATTCTTTTGGTTTAATTGGGTTCTTAAGATGTTCTTTGATGTTAATTGGTGACAAAAATGTGTTTAGATTGCAAGAAATTCAAAGGTTGGAAAAGAAACCCTAATAGGAAAAGGTATGAATCAAAAGTGTGATTTTGATAGAATTTTTGTTCAAATGAGTTGTATTTGATGTGTTTGTAAGGAATTAGTAGTTATTTAATGGAAAGAAATCCATTTGAATGGATTTATAGTTTGGCCGAAACTTAGTGTTCAAAGGAATGATATGATGCTTTGATGTTTAATAGGTTTAAATGGATGAATGTTATGCATTTGATGTATATGTATATTGTATGATTGAATGGTGTTGAAAAATGAATAAATGGAATGAATTCCATTTAGGTCGAACCATATGGAATTTATAGGTTCAATGTGTTAGGTTGATGCAATTAGGAAGCAAAGGTTTGAATATGGTTTAATGATGAATGTTATGTAAATGTATAAGTTTAGATATAGAAAAGATGTTTGATATAAGTATTTGGAAGGTAAACTTGGAATTTTATGTATATTTGATAAGGAATATTGAGCTAAGTGTATATGAGTTCTTAACTTGGCATAATAGTGATGTATATATGAAATGTAAGTTAAATGTGGTGATAGAATGTGTTTGATGCATAAAGGATTAGAAAAAGTGTAATTTGAGCAAAGTGATGTCTATAGTGTATAATGTGTATGTTTGATGTCTGTTAATGTGAATAATGTATTTTGTGATGTTGTTGCAAGTGTTATATGTAGAAATAGGTGAACCGTCGAGTACTCCATCTGGGAGTGTTGAACGGCGGGCCGATTAGGGACTCGAACAGTGGATTGGGGGATAAAGTGGACTGATTGTGTTAAAGGTAAGTCTATATGTATAATCATGCATGATTTGCATCATATATCATATAAGATGTCATTTGGAATGATAAACCAGCATTTGCTATTTCACAGTACCTACAGTGCATTTTGGCCCGTAAATAAGCCCACCGAAATGACCTAAATTGACCTAAACTTTGTCTGACTATAAAATGAAACCTAAAAATCTAATTGGACCACCACTTGGCCCTTTCTTCTAGATTTTTCATAAGCTTTGAAATGGTACCTCATGGTACTCTTGAATCCTTTGATAACATAGTTAGCTAGAAACAATTCAAAAATCCCAAAATGAACTCGTAACGGTGCGTGTCAGTTGCGGCAGCGCAATTGGGCCCGCAGGGCTTTTTTTGACTTGACCCCAATTTGTTCTATTATTTATTATGGATATGTATATGATTATTCCACAGCTATAAGTGTTATATTTATGCTATATTTATTGTTATATGGAGACACACCCATGTCGTATTATAACAGGGCTACCTCGATGGTGTAGCGGATAATTCCATCGACCGTGTGCACAATGGTATTTACTTGACCCTTGCTAGGGAGGGGAGTTATATTCTCTAGCTGTAAGGGCTGATCACTCTTACGTAAAGTGGATTATGCACGATTATTGTGCTAGAGTACAGAATTATGCACGATTGTGCTATTATAGTGCAATTGCACTTTTCATGTGACCCAATCCTGTTATATCATATGTGCATTGACTCGTACTCTGGATACTTATATGGATACTTGTTTCACCCTTTATTTGTTATCTTATATAATTCTATAGGCCATTTGTGAGCAACCATGGTATTATGAACATTTACTGCATTTATATATATATAGATTCACTGAGTATTTTTATACTCACCCCTTTAGTGGTTATTGTTTTACAGGACTACAGTGAGACTCGAATTCTATTGGCACCTTCTATCCTCGCCTTGGAATTGTGCAACTAGTGACATGTAATTATTCGGGTCTTAAAGAGTATTTGTAAATATTTGTACAGTATTAGAGATTTTATGGTACTGTAATATAAATAGAGGCATATATGTGTGTGATTGAATTTCTATAGTGTTGCATATAAATTAAGCTATGGATGCACATAGTTGATATATGTACAGATATATGATCAGTTGATATTGAGATGGATATTGATATAAATTTATATTGGAAGTGTTTTACAGCTTTTCTACAGCGGGGTACGGTCATATATAGAGGAGATGCTGTCGAAATTTCAGCAGAATTTTTAAGTTATATTTGAGATAGTTACATGTATTGCTTGCCATTTAATACAGTTATTAGGTTCTTCATGGTCCTGGTAGCTTAGGCAACACCCATACCCTAGGACCGTCGCGGCTCCCAGGTTGGGTCGTGACAGTAATAATTATAATAGTTTAGGTTTTCATTTGTATTGAGCTTTTGATCTACTTGTTATGTAATCTCGCCTTGGTATGCTAAAGATTACTTATGTAAATGAAAGCGGAAGACGTGGAGATTATGAGAACATAGAGGCTCAACCCATTGTCGTGCCTAGTGGGAGCCAGATGATGACTTGTTTTCATTTGAAACCTTTTCTTATTCAATTCCTTGTGGCTAGGAATTGGGCCCATAGTTGTCCATGATCGTTTTTATGATTGTGCATTTTTGTTTATATCATATGTGTGCTGAATGTATGAATTATATGATATCAAATAGGATAATGTGCAAAGTGAGACCGTAATTAAAATGAGCCCAAAAATCTTCCATTAAATGATTAGGTCTTTGGCTCTCCATTGAAACAACATGGTCAGAAGGAGTTTAAGTTTTTATGTTGTGACATATGATGTTCATATGATGACATAATTACTTAAATCCATTTGAAGGTGTTGTTAAGGCATTTGTTGCCTGTGGGTGTATGGATACATTATTGGCAACATGGACATTGTGAAGCTTGAGTCAATGATGTTCAAATTAATGCATTTACTATTTCAATGTGATGGACTTAACTAGTATGAAAGACCAACATAGACATTACGAAGCTTGAGGTCTGTAATACTAGGGACCAGTTATTGATTGATCCTCACATTTGTTATGATGAGCAAGTAAGGTCACTTGGGGATATCAATGTTTCAACATGGACATTGATAAGCTTAAGAGGCATTGATAGTCCTGCAAGAATTCAATCACCCACTAGAAATCTACCCAACAAGATTTATGTTTCTTACTTAGAAGTGTAGGATTCACCAAGTTAGTGGGAGGACCATAAATGATTAAAGACCAAATTTTTATAGTAGTTACGATTAACATCACTAATTAAATTTTTTATTTTATACAATATATATTTTTAATAACATGGCACCGTCAAACCCTCTATCAATCATTATGGACTGTCATAGGCTTAATGGTACCAACTTTATAGATTGATTCAAACATCTGAGAATTCTTCTGAATTCTGAAAGATTAGGCTATGTTCTTGAAATTGGTATACCTGAACCTCTTATTGAAGGGGTAAGCCAAGAAGAACTTGCCGCTTTTAAGAAATGGAAGGATGATGATTTGGTAGCCAGTTCTTACATGCTTGCATCTATGACTGAAGAATTGCAAAAGTTGCATGAGAACATGGATTCTGCCAATGACATTATCACCCATCTTAAGGAGATGTTTGGTGAGATAAGTCAAACTACAAGGTATGACTTGTCTACGCAGTTGTTCAGGGCTAAGATGACTAAAGGGACTCAAGTTGTTGAGCATGTCCAGAAAATGATTTCTCTAATTAAGCAATTGGAGGATCTAGTTTTTTCAATGGACTATGAACTTCAAACTGATCTGATACTTCAATCTCTAACAGAGTATTTTTCCTCTTTTATTGTGAATTTTCACATGAACAAAATTGAGGCCACTCTTCCATATTTGATGAACATGTTAATTCAGGCCCAAAATACTCAACCTAAGGGCAAAGAGGTTGCCATGATTGCTAGTTCTTCTAAGAGTAAGAAGAAGAAGGGCAAGAAAAAGAAAAAGGTTGATACCTCTGCTCTTAAGGAAAAAGGTGGTGTTAGAAAAGGCAAGTCCAAGGAAGTTGGGGGAGCTAAGAAAGGAAAGTGTTTTTATTGCAAAGAAAAGGGACATTGGAGGTCTGATTGTCCAAAGATAAAGGAGTCATTGAAAGTGAAAAAGAAAGGCAAAAGTTTTGGTATTTTTTCTATCTCTTACTTTTATGAAAATGATTCTAATTTATCTTGTGCTTGGATTCTAGATACGGGTGCTACTTCTCATATATGTGTTGGGATTTAGGCCGTTAGGCGCAGCGAAAAAAGAAAAAACAAATCCCAAACCAAGATCTCTATGTTGATTAAAATTGAAGATTAATTAAAAGATCAAGATCTTTACCTTTGTATTTGAAAACCTTTTCTTCACTTGATCACCAAGAACGGGTTATAGCAAACCACTATCTTTCCCACAAGATGAGGAAAGCCGGACTAGTAATCCACGCGAAGATCAAACAACAAGATTTTAGGAAAGATGTGCCAAAAATCCTTAGTTGCAAGCCTTAGGATTTTCAGTTTCGAATGGAGAAAGAACGATGGCCGAATTCTTTCTTGATTTTCTTCTCAATATTTTAGGCCAAGGGATGTGATTTATCACTTAGGGTTTTATTTAATTATGATCTCATCATATTTATATGGCCCTTGATTAATTAGGTTTTAATCTAACGGCTTAAATTAAAACAATAAGCCTAATGACAATAATGAAAGGTCAAACACACTCTTTTGACCTTGGACTTATTGATCCTAATATTAACACAATTCAATGGTCCTAATTTAATTAAATACATCATATGTAAATGTAATACCCTAGGAAGCCATAACATAAATGCATGAATAAATTCTTAGTATGTGGTCCATTAGTCTTGAATTGATGGGAAATAATTTTAGAAACACAGTTAGAAAGCAAATTTGAAATTTTTTCGGAAACTGGCAGTATCAGGAACACTGCCGAGAAATTAGCAGTCCGGTTAACAGAAAAATTTATGAAGTTGACTTGGGGGTAAAATATGACCATAATTTATGTGTAATTTTGGTCAAAAGAAAGAAGTGAAAATCAATTAGAAACACTGAAAAGTGAACAATGACATTTTGGTAAATAAAGGATAATTCAAGGTGAATAGTGAAAATAGGTCGATCAGAGTTATAAAATGACTCCAAAACTATTTTTTATAAATAAGGATAAATTAAAATAAGCCTATGTACTTTTCACACTGATATCTAAATCCTAACAGAATTGTTAGAATAAATTTCAGAAGATTTAAGGACCAAAATATAAAGGATGAAACTTGAGGGATTTAGTTATAATTTCACAATTATTTTGTCTTATATGAGCTTCAAATTCATGGTTGGCTTTCTTCTTCCCCATTTCTTTATCTCCATTGTCGTTTTCTTCATCACCATTTTTCTTCTTCATAACTTCTTCATTTCTTAACCAAAATTAACAAAATTTGATAGAAAAATTAACTACTCAATTAGCTAAACTCATTTCTAGCCTTAGATTGTTGATTGGAGCAAAGGATTGGGAGGCCTATTGACTTGAAGAATTCGGCCAACATAGAGGTTCTGGGTAAGTAGTTAATTTGTTTAGTTTGATTGTTGATTTAGTATTATTTTTGGTTTAATTGAATGGGTTTAGTGTTTAATTGATTTAGATTATCCAAATTTGATTAAATTTGCAATTGGAATGTTGAAATTGAAGTTGTAAAGAATGAGTTTGTGATTTAGTGTTAGGAATTTCAAATTGATATTAGAAATGATTAATTGGATATGTATGAACAACTAATTGATGGTTCATTTGATGTGGAATTGTAGATTGTGGAAGTTGAGTTTTCAAAGTAGCAAATTTGGGGATTTTTAGTAGAATTGGTGCAATTGGTGTGCACATTGGCTAATTGGATCAATTGGTGAGTTTACATTGCATCAAATACCATGTTTAAATCATTAAATTGATGAATTGAACCATTTGGTGAAAACCCTAGTTATGGCCGAACCTTTTAGCCTTGTGATACTTTTGGATTTCTTTGATTTTTTTTTATTTTCCTTGCTAATTTAATCCTAATTTGATGATGTTTAACCTTTTTTATTGATACCCTTGCTTTGATTAACAATGTACCTTATTATTGGTTTAAAAGGGCAAGTCAATTTTGCACCAAAATCTAACCTATTGGCTTGCCATTGTGTGCCAACCAAGTGTTTGATAAATTTCTTAGTTTATTTGCCAATTGACCTACCAATTTCGGCCACCGAACCAACCTTTGTTTCATACCTTTACTTGTTGTTATGTTTGCTATTATCGATTGTATATTGTATATGACATTGCAATTGAGTATATTGAATATTGAATTGATTGATACTGAGCTGATTATTATTTGATTGACTGATATCCAGATGCCATTGTTGCTTATGGTATCCCTCGTTATTGACCCTGATATAGTTTGGCAGAACTTTCGATTCGACAAGGGAGTGGGGAAATACTGTCGACCTTGTGCACATTGTATATTTGAACTCTAGCTAGGAGGGGTTATGGTCCTGGCTATAGGGTCTGATCCACCTTATGCTTATTTGATACTGATGACCTATATGGTCCAGTGATATTTGATTGTTTGGAGACTGTATGATTTCTTTTCATACAGTCCATCTCATTATCTGCCTTTCCATATGTAACTGAACATATTTGTTATTTCTTGAGCTTTACTGTACCTTGATATCCCTACTGTCTACTGTATTTCATTTGACTTATACCATTGCCTATTTGTACCTATTATTTATTGGGATGCATATAAATTCACTGAGTATCATCCGTACTCACCTTTTTGTTTGTTTACCCCTTTTAGGAGAGGAGTAGGTTGCAGGATCCAATCATCTGTTTCTCTGTGGATTCCTGCTACGGACTTTTTGATGCATATATCTATTTTGGATTACTGTATTTATATTATTTTGGTGTTCATGATCTAGCTGCTCCATAGGTATGTATTGGGTAGCTAGGAGATGAACATTATTTATATATGATATTGATGGTATATATTGATGATATGATGATGCATGATATATGATATATGATATATACTTGTGACAGTCAATTGCAGAATGATGACAAAATAATTGACAAGTTAACAGAATGAATAACAGGATAATATAATGGATGGTAATTATGTGTAATGATACTAGATTCTACGGATGCCGGTCGCCATTGGCATTTTCTGTACCCTAAAACCATCGCGGCTAGGGAAACCGAGTCGTGACAGAGGTGATATCAGAGCACTAGGTTTATAGACTGTGAATCTAGGTTACACATGAATAGTGACTGTACTATAGAGGAATAGTGCCTAAGTACAAAATGGGGTAGAATTAAGTATACCATGGAGCATAGGATTTCCTGTGTCATCTATTGCTGTTATCATCTGTTATATGTTATTATTCTGCGTTTCTGTGATATTCTGAGACTGTTTTCGTATTTTTTGATAAATTACAGAGATGTTCGACAGTGGAGACAGAGATACTTGGGAGGCTGAGGTTGCCTCCAATAAGTCAATAGTGAGAGAGATATGAGTATCAGAGTGTTCGTCTCGATCTCGGTGGACTTCAGAGGATTCTGGGAGGGGCAATGACCCCTGGCAGGTTGAGATGATGCGTGGTTTGATGTATTTGAGGAGGGAGATGGCTGAGATTAGATGGGAGAGACAGCAGGCACAGCCACCACCTGCTCCTGCAGTAATACCTCCACCAGTAGTGCAGGCTCCTATACAGCCAATGGGAGCTCAGAGGGAGCCAGCTGTACAGGGAGGTAGGAGAGTGATTGAGGAGGGAGGAGTCTCCATGTTTAGCTTTCTGAAGCTAAATTTACTTGAGTTCAGATGTGGTAGGGGTACAGATCCTGTTGATTTTCTGGATGAGGTAGAGAAGGTAGTGAGGAGACTACCTTGTTCAGAGCTGAGATCCGTTGAGTTAGTTGGCCTATTGCTTAAGGGTAAAGCCTGGACGTGATTTTCGAGACATATGAAGACCGGGTTATATGGAGAGCACCCACCCACTTGGGCGGAGTTCCGTCAGGGTCTGATTGATGAGTTCATTACTGAGGGTGTTAGGACCCGTAATCTGGTGAGATTTGAGCAGCTGGAGCAGGGGGGACAGTTTTGTAGAGGAGTATACCGAGGAGTTTATCCGGCTGAGTAGGTATGTTGCTCATATAGTACCGACAGAGGCATATTTGATCAGCATATTTAGGAGGGGATTGCATGCTGCCTTACATAATGCCTTGTTAGCCATTGAGTTTACTTCTTTGACCATAGTGATAGACAAGGCAACACAGATGGTAGAAAAGTACAAGACAGAGAGAGCCAAGAGAGAACAGAAGAGGAAGGGTGGCCCAAGATCACACAGTAGGAGGGGGGAGAGCAGCTCCCATTATAGACCAGTTCAGCCAGTACCCAAATTTGAGCAGAGATCATTAGGGGGTAGTCAGAGATAGAGAGTTCATAGTAGGGGGCAGCCAGCAGTTCAGTCAGCGCCTGCCTACTCTCAAGTTTCTTCTAGGTCAGTTACTCAGGCACCTAGCATTCCTGCATGTGGGTATTATGGTCATAGGCACAGAGAGGAGTGCTAGAGGTGGACAGGTGAATGTTTGAGGTATGGCTAGCAGGGCCATTATATGAACACTTATCCGTTAAGGGCTAATCAGCAGCCATCTGTTACAGTATCTCAGCCAGTAGTTCAGGCCAACCAGAATTAGGACAGAGAGGCTACTAGAGGCAGAGGTAGGGAAGGTCAGGCTCCCAGTGGCAGTCAGGCTCCAGCTGGCAGAGGCCAGGGCAGGGTTTTCGCGGTCAACACCCAGGATGCCCAGAGATCGGATAATATTGTGATAGGTACTATCTTAATCTAGAATGAGGTTGCTAATGCCTTATTCGATTCGGGTGCTACTCATTCATTTGTGTCTCCACATTTTACACCCAAATTGAATAAAAAGATGAGATTATTAGATCTATCATTGTCTGTTTCTACTCCTATGGGAGAATCTGTGGATGTTGATTATTTCTACCCTGATTGCATTATTGAGATTAATGATCATATTTTGTGTGCCAACTTGATTCAGTTGCCTGTGCTTGACTTGGATGTTGTATTGGGTATGGATTGGTTATCGAGACACCGGGTAGTGATAGATTGTTATCGGAAGAGGATTAGATTTCAGCCTGAGGGGCAGTCAGAGTTTGATTTTCAGGGTGAGATTTGGGAGTTCCAGGTTAACCTCATATCTGCTATCTAGGCTTGGAGGTTGATAGGGAGAGGTTGTTCAGCCTATTTGGCTCATGTGGTGTATGTACAGAGATCTTCTGTATGATTAAATCAGATACCGATGGTTCAGAAGTTCTCTGATGTATTTCCTAAGGAGTTTCCAGGATTGCCCCCTGATAGAGAGACAAAGTTTGAGATAGAGGTGCATACAGGCACAGACCCGATATCCATTCCACCTTACAGAATGGCTCCAGCAGAACTGAAGGAGTTAAAGATTCAGTTACAGGAGCTATTGGATAGAGGGTTTATCAGACCTAGTAGTTCTCCATGGGGTGCACCGGTTCTATTTGTGAGGAAGAAAGATGGCTCCTTGAGGATGTGTATCGATTATAGGCAGCTGAATAAGGTCATAGTGAAGAATAAGTATCCACTGCCATGGATTGATGATTTATTTGATCAGCTGCAGGGTGCCAACCATTTTTCTAAGATTGATTTGAGGTATGGGTATCATCAGCTGAAGATCATGAGTGGAGATATACCCAAGACTGCTTTCAGAACCCGTTATGGTCACTATGAGTTCCTAGTATTACCATTCGGGTTGACAAATGCTCCAGCGGCTTTCATGGATCTGATGAACAGGATATTCAGGTCTTATTTGGATAAGTTTGTCATCGTCTTCATTGATGACATCCTTATTTATTCCAGGAGTGAGGAGGAGCACAGGGAGCATTTGAGGATTGTGCTACAGACACTTCGGGAACACCAGCTATATGCTAAACTTTCCAAGTGTCAATTCTAGTTGACTGAGATGTGCTTCTCGAGTCATGTTATATGTAAGGAGGATATTATGGTGGATCCTCAGAAGATAGAAGCGGTAGCTAACTGGCCACAGCCTATCAGTGTTTCAGAGGTGCGTAGCTTTCTGGGTATTGCTGGTTATTATTGGAGGTTTGTGAAAGATTTCTCCCGTATTGCAACTCCTTTGACTAGATTGATGAGGAAATAGGAGCGATATGTCTGGATGGATGAGTGTGACCGTAGTTTCCAAACTTTGAAGTATTGCCTTACCAGTGCTCCGGTTTTGGCATTACCGATTGAGGGGGAGAAATTTACAATTTATTGTGATGCTTCGCGGATTGGCCTAGGGTGTGTTCTGATGCAGATTGGTAGGGTAATTGCTTATGCTTCTCGTCAGTTAAAGAAGTATGAAGCAAATTACCTAACTCATGAAATGGAGATGGCAAAAATTATCTTTGCCTTGAAGATTTGGAGACACTACTTATATGGGTCTAAATGCGAGATATATACTGATCATAAGAGTCTACAGTATATATTTCAGTAGAAGGATCTGAATCTGAGGCAACGAAGATGGGTTGAGCTTCTGAAATACTATGATTGTGAGATTCTCTATCACCCAGGGAAGGCCAATGTAGTGGCGGATCCTTTGAGCAGGAAGTCTATGGGTAACCTTGCTCATATTGTGATTGGCAGGAGGCCATTGATCTGAGATCTGAGGCAGTTGGCAGATTTTGGGGTAGAGTTGGATTTGGGTTCCCAGGATCGAAACCAGGCTCTGAAAGTCCAATTTTGGGCGAGGTCACTATTGATAGATGATATAAAAGTGGCCCAGGACAAAGATCCTTATCTTCTGAAGCCGAGGGGAGAGGTTCAGAGTGGTAGGATGGGAGAGTTCACTATTGATGATGGGGTTTTAAGATGTGGGAAACGTATCTGTGTACTGGATTGTGATGAGCTATGGGATCGGATCATGCGAGAGGCACACTATTCTGCTTACAGTGTACATCCAGGGATTACCAAGATGTACCATGATCTCAGAGATGTTTATTGGTGGCCTAGGATGAAGAAGGATGTAGCTCAGTTTGTATCTAAATGCTTAGCCTGTCAGCAGGTTAAGTTTGATCATCAGAAGCCATCAGGGCTAATTCAAGAGATAGAGCTACCAGAGTGGAAATGGGAATAGGTTACTATAGATTTCATAGTTGGTCTACCACAGACTTCAAGGGGATATGACTCTATTTGGGTTATTGTTGATCAGTTGACGAAGTCTGCACATTTTCTGGAGGTTAAGACCAGTTATTCAACAGCTCAGTACGCACAGTTGTATGTTGATAAAATTGTGCGTCTTCATAGAGTTCATTTTGTGATCATATCTGATAGGAGTACACAGTTCACATCTCAATTTTGGCAGAAATTTCAGGAAGCTATGGGTACCCAGTTACGGTTCAGTACTGCCTTCCATCCACAGACTGATGGGCAGTCTAATAGGACGATCTAGACCTTGGAGGATATGCTCAGGTTATATGTTTTAGATTTCAAGGGCAGCTGGGATTATTATCTGCCACTAATAGAGTTCTTCTACAATAACAGTTATCACTCTTCGATTGGTATGGCTCCATTTGAAGCACTATATGGTAGAAAGTGTAGATCTCCAGTGTGTTGGGTGGAGCCGGGAGAGAAGCAGCTAGAGGGACTGTAGCCTATCAGAGAGACTATGAAGAAGGTTCCTATAATCAGAGAGCGGATGAGGACTGCCTTCAGTAGGCAAAAGAGTTATGCTGATCCAAAGAGGAAGGATGTACAGTTTCCAGTTGGTGATCATGTCTTCCTAAAGGTCTCACTGATGAGGGGAGTTATGAGATTTGGGAAGAGGGGCAAGCTATCACCATGATTTATAGGCCCGTTTGAGATACTCGAGCGGATTGGCAGTGTGGCCTATAGATTGGCTCTTCCACCCAGTATGAGCCATGTACATCCAGTCTTCCATATATCGATGCTGCAAATATATATATCAAATCCATCGTACATTTTGGAGATATAGGATGTGGATTTCAGTGGGGATTTGTCTTATGAGGAGCTACCTATGGAGATTATTAACAGATAGGTCAGAAAGCTTCGGAACAAGGAGATCCCTATGGTGAAAGTGCTATGGAGGAACCAGTCGATGTAGGAGTGTACATGGGAGGGTGAGCAGGAGATGCAAAGCAGATATCTATCACTGTTTCAGCAGTGAGGTATGTGTTCTATTTAAATTCAAGGATGAATTTATTTGTAAGAGGGTAGAATGTAATACCCTAGGAAGCCATAACATAAATTCATGAATAAATTATCAGTATATGGTCCATTAGTCTTAAATTGATGGGAAATAATTTTAGAAACACAGTTAGAAACCAAATTTGAAACTTTTCCGGAAACTAGCGGTGTTAGGAACACTGCCGAGAAATTAGCAGTCCGGTCAACAGAAGAATTTCTGAAGTTGACTTGGGGGTAAAATATGACCATAATTTATGTGTAATTTTGGTAAAAAGAAAGAAGTGATAATCAATTAGGAACACTGAAAAGTGAACAATGGCATTTTGGTAAATAAAGGGTAATTCAAGGTGAATAGTGGAAATGGGTCGGTCGAAGTTACAGAATGACTCCAGAACTATTTTTTATAAATAAGGATAAATTAAAATAAGGCTAAGTACTTTTCATACTGATATCTAAATCCTGACAAAATTGTCAAAATAAATTTCAGAAAATTTAAAGACCAAAATGTAAAGGATGGAACTTGAGTGATTTAGCTGTAATTTTACAATTATTTTGTCTTATATGGGCTTCAAATTCACAGTTGGCTTTCTTCTTCCCCATTTCTTCATCTCCATTGCCGTTTTCTTCATCTCCATTTTTCTTCATCATAACTTCTTTATTTCTTAACCAAAATTAACAAAACTTGATAGAAAAATTAACTACTCAATTAGCTAAACTCATTTCTAGCCTTAGATTGTTGATTGGAGCAAAGGATTGGGAGGCCTATTGACTTGAAGAATTCGGCCAACATAGAGGTTTTGGGTAAGTAGTTCATTGGTTTAGTTTGATTGTTGATTTAGTGTTATTTTAGGTTTAATTGAATGGGTTTAGTGTTTAATTGATTTAGATTATCCAAATTTGATTGAATTTGCAATTGGAATGTTGAAATTGAAGTTGTAAAGAATGAGTTTGTGATTTAGTGTTAGGAAATTCAAATTGATGTTAGAAATGACTAATTGGATATGTATGAACAACTAATTGATGGTTAATTTGATGTGAAATTGTAGATTGAGGAAGTTGAGTTTTCAAAGTAGCAAATTTGGGGATTTTTTGTAGAATTGGTGCAATTGGATTGCACATTGGCTAATTGGATCAATTGGTGAGTTTACATTGCATCAAATACCATATTTAAATCATTAAATTGATGAATTGAACCATTTGGTGAAAACCCTAGTTATGGCCGAACCTTAGCCAAACCTTATAGCCTTGTGATACCTTTGGATTTCTTTGATTTTCCTTGCTAATTTAATCCTAATTTGATGATGTTTAACCTTGACTACTGATACCCTTGCTTTAATTGACAATATACCTTGTTAATGGTTTAAAAGGGCAAGTCAATTTTGTACCAAAACCTAACCTATTGGCTTGCCATTGTATGCCAACCAAGTGTTTGATAAATTTCTTAGTTTATTTGCCAATTGACCTACCAATTTCGGCCACCGAACCAACCTTTGTTTCATACCTTTACTTGTTGCTATACTTGCTATTATTGATTGTATATTGAATATGACATTGCAATTGAGTATATTGAAAATTGAATTGATTGATACCGAGCTGATTATTATTTGATTGACTGATATCCGGATGCCATTGTTGCTTATGGTATCCCTCGTTATTGACCCTGATATGGTTTGGCAGAACTTCTTATTCGACAGGGGAGTAGGGAAATACTGTCGACCTTGTGCACATTGTATATTTGAACCCTAGCTATGAGGGGTTATGGTCCTGGCCATAGGGTCTGATCCGCCTTATGCTCATTTGATACTGGTGACCTATATGGTCCAGTGATATTTGATTGTTTGGACACTGTATGTTTTCTTTTCATATAGTCCATCTCATTATCTGCCTTTCCATATGTAACTGAACATATTTGTTATTTCTTGAGCTTTACTGTACCTTGAGATCCCTACTGTCTATTGTATTTCATTTGACTTATACCATTGCCTGTTTGTACCTATTATTTATTGGGATGCATGTAAATTCACTGAGTATCATCCATACTCACCTTTTTGTTTGTTTACCCCTTTTAGGAGATGAGTAGGTTGTAGGATCCAATTATCTGTTTCTCTGTATATTCCTGCTACGGACTTTTTGATGTATATATCTATTTTGGATTACTGTATTTATATTATTTTGGTGTTCATGATCTAGCTACTCCATGGGTATGTATTGGGTAGCTAGGAGATGAACATTGTTTATATATGATATTGATGGTATATATTGATGATATGATGATGTATGATATATGATATATACTTGTAACAGCCAATTGAAGAATGATGACAGAATAATTGACAGGTTAACAGAATGAATAATAGGATAATATAATAGATGGTAATTATAATAAATGAATATATATATATTGAGGTTGATAGATTGTGTAATGATACTGGGTCCTACGGGTGCCGGTCGCCATTGGCATTTCCCGTACCCTAGGACCGTCTCGGCTCGGGAAACCTGGTTGTGACAGTAAATAATTAAATTAGATAATTAATTTAATCATATTAAATTATTGCAAAAACTCCATAATTAAATATATGAATTAAATCTCATTTAATCATAATTTAATTTTCTCTTTCACTTATTGTTTGAAACACTTCTATGCATGTGACCTAATAGGTTCCCTAATTAAATGGCAACTTAAGTCCTTAATTATTTCCTTAAATTAATTTAGGAAACTCTTAAGTGAAATTCCTATTTCCAAAATAGGAAATTTCCATAAAAGGTAATCCTTGTCCAACAAGGATTATATAAATTAAATTATAATAAATTCTCCAATTGGACCTCTGTAACTTAAGTAGATCATGAGCGGTATCTTGCCACATATCATGACCCCCAAGTAATCTGAAATTGCTAGTGGTAAGCAGAAACCCTAACATATGGACAATATTATGGTACTAGTGCCTTCAAGCCCCTTTATCAAGTTTGGTTTAATGTATGGACATTGTGTTAACTCCACTAAGCTGGCTACATCACACTTAGCCCGAACAATAGTTCCTTGTAATCCGAGCATCTTTACTAAAATGATTTCCTTAGAGACCATCTCTAAGTACTATCCACTTTGGCCAAAGATTTCCAGTAATGTTCTCATACAAGAGGCCTTAGGTAAAACCCTCCTTCTAACAGGAGTTATGATATCCTTTGTTGACTACTTAA
>CANXYC010332733.1:0-17416 GCA_948193065.1 Aleurites moluccanus | reverse complement strand
GTGCTATCAACATTGTATTCTGCCCCTGTGATTCCAAGTCCAAGGTTAAACCCTTAGCCATCAACTCTCTCAACTCTCGTACAAAAGGTCTCTCTGCAGCAGTCACATGTGATAAGCTTCCCATTGATTTTCTACTAAGTGCATTTGTCACCACATTTGCTTTACCAGGATGATACAGAATCTGGCAGTCATAATCTTTTAGCAACTCAACCCATCTCCTCTACCTCAAGTTCAGTTATTTCTGCTGTAAGATGTACTATAAACTTATGGTCAGTGTAAATTTTACATCTTACCCCATATAAATAGTGTCTCCATATCTTTAAAGCAAAGCTCACTGCTGCCATTTCCAAGTCATGTGCGGGATAGTTCACCTCATGTTTCTTTAACTAGCGGGAAGCATAAGCAATCACTTTCCTGTCCTGCATCAATACACAACCCAAACCAATCCTCGAAGCATCACAGTATATAGGAAAACTGCCTGCCTCTGAAGGAAGTGTCAACACTAGTGCAATGGTCAAACAGGTCTTAAGAGTTTGGAAACTCTTTTCACATTCATCATTCCATTGAAACTTTTCCTGTTTCCAGGTCAACTTTGCCATTGGTGCAGCAATTCTGGAAAAGTCTTTAACAAATCTATGGTAATACCCTGCCATACCAAGAAAACTCCGGATCTCAGTGACTGTGACGTGGCCAGTTAGCAACTGCTTCAACTTTCTGTGAGTCCACCTTTATGCCATTTTTACTCACAACATGCCCCAGAAATACAACCTCTGTCAACCAGAACTCACATTTTGAGAACTTTGCATACAGCTGATGATCTCTCAATATCTGTAATGTGATTGTGAGATGCTCCTCATGTTATTCTCTACTTCTGGAGTACACCAAGATGTCATCAATGAAGACAATTATAAATTTATCCAGAAATGGTCTGAACACTCGATTCATCATATCCATAAAAGCTGCTAGAGCATTTGTCAACCCTAATGGTAGCATTAAAAACTCATAGTGCCCATACCGAGTTTTAAAGATTGTCTTTGAAATGTGTTCACCTTTGATCCACAACTGATGGTACCCTGACCTCAGGTCTATCTTGGAAAAGAAGCAAGCTCCCTGTAATTGATCAAACAGGTCATCAATCCTAGGCAAAGGATATTTATTCTTCACTGTCACCTTATTCAATTGCCTATAATCAATGCACATCCTCAGTGACCCATCCTTGTTCTTTAGAAACAGTAGTGGTGCTCTCCAGGATGAACTACTAGGTCGGAAGAAACTTTTGTCACGCAATTCCTGCAACTACTTTATTTATACTTAAATAAATAAACACTTGGCTATTGGCATCACTCAATTATGAATTATCACTCAATTGGTCGACGTTTAGATTAATGAATGGGTTTGAAATTTTAAATTTTTAATATCACCATGCTGGAGAAATAGAAGAAATATTATTTCAGAATTGAAATGGGATAGAAAGATAAATAGTTAAAAGTTTCGGGTTCAAAATGCTAATACGAGAAGTGTCGGGATGAAAATCGAATTTACTGAAAGTTAATTAATATAAATAGCCACCTAATTCTTCAAAAATCAGAAAATTCTCCTCCTTCCTCCATTGTTACAGTTGAAACTCTCCTCCACCCAAAACTCCTCCAATTTTTTCCAAACTTCAAGCAAAATCGATTGAAAACTCGATTAAACTAGTTTCCATCGAAAATTCTAAGAAATTGAAATTAGAAATTGAAGAGAACCCTAACCTAAATTTTGGCTACACCTTGAATTCAGGAGAGGATGATGTTTTATTCATTCTTTTGATTCATTTAAGCTATATAAATGATTATAAACATGATTAGATCGATAGAATTCAAAATTGGATCGAAATTGGAGAAAACCTAAAATTAGGTTTATGTTTAAATTTGATTTTCTATATAGGTTTTCATAATTCTAATTAATGTTTAAATATGTTATTTATCATCCATTTAAGGCTAAATATGTGGTAAAATTGATTGTAGAATCAAAGAAAACTGAAGAACAATGCTTTTGTCATAATAGGCAAATATGCATTTTATGGCGTAAACGATCAAACCGTCGGTTCTGGTGAGTCATATGTATGTTATTATGCATGTTTAAACCTTCATTTGATAAATTTTAAATGAATATGAAACCTGTATCCTTTTGACATTTTCCATTCCTTTGAATTTTTCTTGAATTCAAGCTCCGATAGTGTTGTTTATTGATGCATATAAACCTTGTTTGAGAATGCCTTTGTGTTTGTTGTCATTGGGGCTTGAATTGTGAACTTTAGATTTTGATCAATATGACCCAAAGCTATATTTATTTGGTCCTAAAATGGTGCACACCAAGTGCTCGACGAAAGGACCTTTGTTAATTTCCTTAAGAATCCAATTGTTACCAAATTTGCTAAAAAGGGTGACTTTCTTTGTCACCAGTGTAAATATATCTTTTTGACATATTTTGAACTTATATCCTAAATGACTTTTGTGGCATTTTTCCTATACTATAATGTTCCTTTGTTAAGGATAATGATCCTATATGTATTTTGCTTGTCTAAACAGCTCAATTGAGCTAGAGTTACAGAAACTGAATCTTGTTGATTTTCTTGCCTATTTGATATTTTATTTGCTAACTTTAGCCTATGCTAATGTTTATATGATAGAGCTACTTTATTGATGGGGTAGTGGGTAAATACCATCAGCATTGTGCATAATGAAATTCTAGTGATACCCTAGTTGGAAAGAGTTATGGTCTTGGCCATAGGGTCTGATCCATCTTATGCTATTTATATGTTATATTGATAATGATATGCGTTTCATGGCCCAATATTTGTTATATATATACATGGTTATTATTTCTTCCAGTGCCTATACATCTATATTTGATGTCTATAAACCATTTCCCTTGATTTGGTCCTTTGGTGTGCTATCCATGAGCCAATTGTTAACATTGTTCATTTATTGTTTCCTACCTAGCTTGATGTGTGAATATATATATATTGACTCACTGAGTATGAAAATACTCACCCTTTTAGTGGTTTTATCTTTTTAGGTCAAGAATAGAGCTGGTCCAAAATTTCTTCATCAGTGGATCTAGTTGTGTTATAATAATGTAAATATTGAACTTGTATACATTTTAGATGCTACATGGATATGTAAATTATTAGGATGACTATACTTAGTATGGTCTGTAATATTACTATTTACTGATATTTAATATATATGAGATATGTTGAGATCATATATGATCACAGATGATAACAGATAGACTGATTATATGGATATAGATATGTTATAGCAAGTGATGTTTACAGGTTATAGAAGGATTCTACGGGTGTCGGTAGCCTTATGTTTTTCCTACATCCTAGGACCATCATGTTCCAAAATTGGGATGTGACAGAGTTGGTATCATAGCATAGATATACTGATAGCATATAGACATGTGTCAATAAGGCATAGGTGAACCATGGAGCATAGGAAATCATGTCTCGTCATTTGTTGTATTTGTTAAATATGTGTTTATTTTGTGACAACCATACGTGTTAAATAATTGTGTTTGCCTATTGTAGTGATTAAAATGTCTACGGGAGAACGTGAACAGGTTATTGAACATGCTCTTAGGAGATCAGAAGAGCCCTGTAGAGAGGCAGAAGTGACCTCAAATGAGTCATTGATCAGAGAGAAATCAGAAGAACCTCTTAGATTCAAGGGAAGCACAGAGGAAATTAGGAAAGCTGAAGATCCCTAGAGATTGGAAGTGATACAAGGAATGTTAGAATTAAGAAGAGAACTATAGGAATTGAGAAGAGAAAGATAAGTAGTGCCACCACTTGTACCACCAGCCATTCCACCAATTATTCCACTAGTACCTATGTTATTTGTTACTGCACTAGTTGGGCCAATGGTACAGGAGGGTCGCAAAGTGATTGATGAGGGTGGAATTAGCATGCTTAACTTTTTGAAACTGAGTTTGCCATAATATAAAGGTGGAAGAGGTGAGGAATTTATTAATTTTCTAGAGCAAATAGAAAAGGTGGTAAGAAGACTTCCATATTCAAATGTCAAAGCGGTGGATGTTGTTGGTGTATTGTTAAAAGCGAAGGCTTGGACTTGATTTTCAAGGCACATTGAGACACAATTATACAGTAATGCACCGCTGACTTAGGAACAATTCAGGGCTGCATTGTTGGATGAATTTTTGATAGAAGGAGTTAAAAACAGAAATATAATTCAGTTTGAACATCTGAAACAGGGTGTTTTAAGTGTAGAAGAGTATGCCAATGAGTTTATCAGGCTCAGTAAATATGCCAGCAAGATTGTACCTATTGAAGTGAACCTGATCGGTAGGTTTAAACGAGGATTACATGCCTCTTTACATAATGCATTGTTATCGGTTGAGTTTTCTTCCTTATCCAAGATTGTTGATCAAGCAGTCCAAATGGAAGAAAAGTATAAAGAAGAAAGAGTAAAAAGAGAATAGAAAAAAAAAAGGTTGAGAGGAAGACAACAGAGAAGAGGTGAAGGGAGTTCTCAGTAGAGACAAATAAAAACTACAGCAGTTAGAACTAAGTAGAGACCATAGATAGGTGGTCAAAGAGGAGGTCAGGGTAGAGGTACCATAGTGCAGTCTGCATTAAGATTTTCACAAGGATCATCTAGACCACTAGTGCAGACAACTAATATTCCCATATGTGATTTCTATGGGAAGAGACATAGGGGTTGTCATAACCTGACTCTATTGGGCATGTGACCGACACTAGGGAATGGGAAAGCATAAGGCTTCTGGAACTCGTAGTAGGTCTGTTAAACATAGTCTCAATAATTTAACATCATTACTTAGCCCCTCAGGGCTGACATCATGCACTTAACATCATCAATTAAAGATTTCTGTTTAAAGGAGTAACAATAGAATTACGACCATAATTCTAGCACTAAACATAACAATGCGGAGCTTTAGAAATTTAAATACAATGAAATGAATTAATTATATAATAAAATAAAATAATTTCACTGCCTGAGAAATATAAGGCAGGAATACTCAACTTAGTCTCTATGAGCTCAAACCAGAACCTAAAAAAACATATTTGAATAGGGGTGAGCGTTCAATTCAATGAGCTGATATATATTAATTTAATATGTAGGTCATTTATTAATATACATGAAGTGTCACATTACATATAATCATCCAGAAACATACATAACATCCATGATGGAAAATGTTTGTGGAATCCAACCACATATATGTTTTCATTTATCGTAAATGGGAAGCCGACGCCCTCCAATGGCTCTCTTAAAAAAATCAAACTACGAGTCCATGGTGGGATTAACTCAAACCAGGCATTCCTATAATAACATCATCATCATATCATATCATGTTATATCGTTAATATTTTCTATATTAGTACAGCTGGATTCCACATCATCCTATTTTCCATCACAACCACATACATACATATCATCAACATCATATAATATGGCATAAACATACATCATACTTCTAAATATAATGCAATAGTGATATCTTATATATATATATATATATATATATTCTCATGTCATGCATAGATGCAGAGTTAATTAAAATATATCAACTCATAAATTGACGACCATCAATATGGTTGGCTCCTTTAGAGCACCTTCTGACTAAGAGCAATGGAAGACATCCGAAGTACTGGAATCAAATTTGGGAATTATTAGAATTATATTCAAATATTGACTCAGAAAATATAAAGAACAAATTTCAAGAATTTGCTAAAGTTTTGGCAGAACCTCACCTAAAATAGGACATAACCTCCTGAAACAAAAATAAAAAGACTTCTAACAATCAACCCATCGACCCAAATCCAACACAATAATAACAATTGACCCCTCCTGGGTCTCAATCTCAACAAACATATTCATAACAGTCTAATTAATACCACAATCCAACTCTACTCATTATTCCATCAATTGAAAGTCAATCTTAACATCTAATTAATTTCATTTATTTAATCCAGAAAATTCTATCTACCGTATACAATCTCAAAAATACTAATTCAGTCAACAATTAAATTCATAAAATAATTAATTTAATAATTATCCTTTGATTTACTAAATCTCAAAATAAATTGTCGATATATTCTAATTGCCTTAAAATATTTAAAATAATACCATCATCAAAATATTTTTGTCTCAATAATCCATTTATCAAACTTCAATAATCATCTTAATTTAATCTCTTTTATAGACTTAATTTAATTATCTAATTCATTAAATTACTCTATAATAATTTAACTTTCAGTAACTAAATTCCTCAAATATTGTCCACATAATTTCCATAAAAATTTCAAATCAATATAATAAATTTAACTTAATTTTTACATTCAATAAAAATACAGTTACTGATAATTCACTGCTCGAAAATTTTTCAACTAATATCAAACTCAATATTTTTCTATAAATGCCATTTAAATAATTTTCTTAATAACTCTAAACAATCTAAAATAATTCATCCTCATTTATCCTCTCAAAATAAATACAATTATCAAATTTTAATTGCCTAAATTCTCTAATACCAATATAAATATACAACTAATTCCACAAATTTGTCTCCAAATAATCTCCAAATAATTAATAAATAATTTTAGAATAAATTTAAACCTACTTACTCAAAATTTATCAGAAATCTACGCTTGTCCAAATTTTTTAGTCCTGGCTTTGGTCTCCGATCGAGGCAAAATTGGTGTCATTGGAAAGCTTATGAAGAGAGGATTTCAATAAAATTGGAGTCACTAGAATTGGCTGAAATTCGTCATAGAAGGTCTAGTGGTTCTATTTTTCAATCTCCTTTTCCAGCGAACTTCAGTTGGCAAGTTGGGTATCAAAAGAAAGCTGGGATTAAGACAAACCTATAGAAATAAGAATCACTCAATTTGGAGTTCAAATGAGAGAGTTATGGCTAATTGAAATTTTTTACCAACATGGTCATGGAAGCTATTTTGAACAGAAATATCTCTTTACCTAGTAACCGGAATTGAGCAAGATTGGTGCCTATGAAGTCTCCTTATGGAAGGATACATGGTGGTATGGGACGTGCCGATCACCTCCCTCCGGTTTGGCTGGAAGTGGCCATCTCCTCCTCCTCTTCTTCTTCTTCTGCTTCTTATTCTTCTTCTTCTGTTTCTTCCTTTCTCCTTCATGTCTCTAGCTGATTAAAATCTACTAGCAGCCAATCTGAGACTGCCATGTGGCAGTCTCTAATTGGTCCTATTATTTGATTTTTTATTTTTATTTTTTTAATTTGTAAAAAATTTATTTTAAGTCCAAAAATTATAAATAAATAGTCAATAAATTTCTAATAAAAACTTTATTTTAACATACTAAAACTTGAAAAATAATATTTTCTAATTTAATAAAAATTATTTAAATATAAATTTAATTTCCAAAAATTCTTAAAATAATAATAATAATAATTAAAATAATTTGTTTAACTAAATAAATGAGTATAAAAATTAAATTATTAAATAATATGTAATAATATGACACTAATTAAAATTAAAATTAATTTTGAAAAAAAAAATACATTTCCTTTTTTACTTTTAAATATTTATTTCTTTGAAATATAATAAATCCCAAAAATACTTTTATATTCATGATTTTAATTAGATATTCATAAAATAATTATTATTTATAAATAGAATATGATTTTAAAAAAAAAATCAAAAATATGGGTATTACAGGGGTGAATGTAGAAGGCAGACAAATGCAGCCTCACAACCTACTGTACAAATGAATAGAAATGACCAGAGAGACACAGGGGGCAGAGGCAGAGGCAGAGGATCAGGATAAGGATAGATTAGTGATCAGGCACCAACTGGTAGAGGGCAAGGTCGGGTCTTCGCAGTTAATGCTCAAAAAGCTCAAAAATCATGCAAGACAGTAACAGGTAAGATTCCTGAGTCATGTGAAATAGCTCAAATATTATTTGATTCTAGTGCCACACATTTCTTTGTATCATCCAAGTTTGCATCCAAATTGGGAATTGAAAAACAATTGATATCAATACCCTTAGAAATATTTACTCCCTTGGGTGAGAGCATAGAGGTAAAATGTGAATACCTAGGTTATCAAGTAGAAATAGAGAGGATAGAATTTTACCAATTAACCTAGTAGAATTGCCTGTACTGGAATTGGATGTGATATTGGGAATGGATTGGTCAACCACTTACCATGCAATAATTGACTGTTATGAAAAGAAGATTAAATTTCAACCAGAGGGGCATGATAAATTTGAGTATTTAGGTGATAAGAGTGATTTGGGAATTAAACTCATTTCTACTATTGGGGCAAGGAGACTCCTACGAAAGGGATATCCTGCATACTTAGCAAGTGTAATGGATACTCATAAGACTTTAAAGGGAGTTGGTTAGATTCCTATTGTTAATGAGTTTCCAGACTTGTTTCCTAAAGATTTTCCAGGTTTGCCACCAGAGAGAGATATTGAGTTTGAGGTTGAAGTCTATTCGGGTACAGATCCTATTTCAATCCCACCTTACAGAATGGCTCCAACAGAATTAAAAGAGTTAAAAGTGTAGTTGCAAGACTCGCTGGATAAGGGGTTTGTTAGACCCAATAGTTCACTGTGGGGTGCTTCTGTGTTATTTGTTTAGAAGAAGGATGGTTCACTGCAAATGTGTATTAATTACAGACAGTTGAATAAGGTGACCATCAAGAACAAATATATATTGTCCCGAATTGATGATCTATTTGATCAATTGCAAGGAGCCAATTATTTTTCCAAGATTGACCTTAGATCGGGTTATCATCAATTGAGAATTAAGAATGAAGATGTGTCTAAAACTGCTTTCAGAACTCGATATGGTCACTACGAATTCCTTGTATTTCCATTTGGGTTAATCAATGCCCTTGCTGCTTTTAAGGACCTGATGAATTGGGTGTTCAAGCCCTATTTGGATAAGCTTGTCATTGTATTCATAGATGGCATTCTTATCTATTCTAGAAGCAAGGACAAAACATGAAGAGCATCTGAGAATAGTGTTGCAGATATTACAAGAACATAAAATGTATGCTAAATTGTCGAAGTGTGAATTCTGGCTTACCGAGGTATGTTTCCTTGGCGATATCGGGGGAAAAGATGGCATTAAAGTGGATCCACACCTAATTGGCCACGACCTACTACTGTAACTGAAGTGCGGAGTTTCTTAGGTCTAGCTGGTTACTACAAGTGATTTGTTAAAGATTTTTCAAGAATTACAGCTCCAATAACTAAACTGAGCAGAAAGCACGAAAGATTCCTATGGATTGATGAATGTGAGAAAAGCTTATAGACTTTGAAATCATGTTTTACATCAGCACCAATACTAGCATTGCCAATAGAGAATGGCAAGTTCACATTATATTGTGATGCATCGAGGGTTAGAATTGGTTGTGTCTTGATGCAGGATAAGAGGTAATTGCTTATGCTTCTCGTCAATTGAAGAAACACGAGTTAAATTATCCTACACACGATTTAGAGATGGCTACAGTTGTATTTTCCTTAAAGATTTGGATGCATTACTTATATGGGGAGAAATATGAAATCTACACAAATCATAAAAGTTTACAGTATATTATACAGCATAAAGACCTGAACCTTCGACAGCGAAGATGGTTTAAACTGTTGAAGGATTATGATTGCCAAATATTGTATCATTCGGGTAAAGCTAATGTTGTGACAGATGCATTTAGCAGGAAATCTATAATACCCCAGCAAATAGGACAATAGATAATGAGATAGAACAGTAGACAATATATGGGTATATTGAATTATAGTAATTAATGAAGCATTAATTGAAGTATGAATAAGCTCAATCGATTATTGAAATATACAGAGAATGGTAGAGTATAATACTCAGAAATTTTTGAGCCTCAACCGGGTCACTTTTGAGATATTGTCCCGAAAAATACCAGTGTCAATTACACTGCCAGAGAAGAATTTCTGACCCAAACCTGGGGAGATAAGTTAGTTAATTTTATGTAAAATTATGGTGAAAAAAAGAGTTGAAAAATATTTCGGAATACTAAAAATAAGAGTAATGGCAAAATTATAATTTATGGCAACTTTGGGGGTAATTATGGAAATCCACTCTTTGGGATCCAAAAATGATCCAAAACTATTTTTAAATGATAGAACAATCTAAAATAAGGTATTTCACTTCTCATATTGATGGTTGAATCTAAACACACTAGATAGAATAAATTACAAAAAGTTTTGGGATCAAAATGCAAATAAGAAAATTTTTGGGCCAAAGTGCAATTAAATAAAATTATGGGACCCACCCATTCTAGAAAGGAGTTAAGGTGGCCGACCAAATGGTCATGCAATTGATAAAAATGATTTGTTTAACTTATTATTAAAAAAGACAAAGAACATGTGCCTAAATGAAGAAAAATCACTAAAATTTTCTAGATTTCTCTACGCCATTCTTATTTCTTTGACTTTAGTTTATAAAAGAAGAAGTGTTGGCTGCTATATGAAAGAGTTAGCTGACCCATATGAAGAGAAATGCCCAAAAATATTATCCTAACCATTTCCAAAGAAAACCAACCAAAAGTAGCTAGAAAATTGAAGAAGGAAGAAGATTAATGGAGAAAAACTAAATGGAATTTGGTATTCAAGCTATTTGGTGGAACAAAAGGAGGATGAATTCAATGGTTCAAGTTTAAGGTAACTTTCCTAAGCTTCAATTTTTAGTTTAATTTAAGAGTTCTGTGGCTTGATTTGGCAAATAATAGAGCTATTTGAGCCTAAAGTGTAAAGAATAAGCTAGGGTTTAAGTGAATTCTAAAAACTATTTTAAGGCAGTAACTTGTAGGCAGTGATCCGAAATTTTAATGACTGAATTTGAGGATGGACAAAACATGAAAGTTGTAGATAAATATGTTAATAGATTTATGTAAAAGAAATTTGTAAAATTTGAAGTGAGGAAAGAGTTATTGAGTAAAAACTGTGACTGACCGGAAATTAGATTTTCAGAAAAATGCTACAGTGTTTTTATTGTACATAATGATAGAGATAGAATTAGAAGAAGTGTTCAACATAAAAAGTGTTCATTTACGTCTTATATATAACTTGTAAAAGGGGTTTTCAATTGGATTTATGGTTTATAAGATATTGAGCTATAAGTGTTAACTGCCCAGATTGACTAATAAACAAAATATAGGCTACTGAGTTCTATTAATATGAGGACCTTAAATTCTGAATTAGATAAAGTGTTAAACATGAAAGATGTTCATTTATATGTTATCTAAATGATTGTAAAATAGTTTTGTAATTGGATGAGCATGAAATTAAATTAATTATATGCATGGAAATAAGGTCTATTTGGATAGAGATTTCAAGGCAGTAATTTAACTTTGGAAATTCACTAATAATTGTATAGTGATCCAAATATTCTAAAATTTGGATATGTTATAATATTATATGTATATTTTCAATAGGAAAAATAATTGTAGTAATTGGATAAGTATAGATTAAGTTATGAGATAAAATAGTATAGACTGCCAGAATAGGATTGCATGTAGAATGCAGGGTAGTAGGGCTGGTTATAAGCCTAAGTTTAAATTGACACCATAAATTGTGTAGTAGTGAGATTAATGTAAATTTTGGATATGTTAAATATAAATATATATAGTTTAAGTAGGAATAAGAATTGAAGCAATTGGATAAGTGTAGAGAGAGATATATGAATAATGGAACACAGGTTACCAGTAAAGAATTTTGTACAGAAAAACCTTAGTAATTTGAAAATTCTTGAGAATTTCTTTAATATAAGTATAAGTAATGTAATTTTATGTTAAATAGTATCTAAATGGAAATTAATTGGATATGTAGAGTCAAGAATGAATAAGAGACGTGATGGGTACCATAAGAGATAAGACAAAGAATCAAGGATAAAGGAAAAGGAAAATGTTCAAGTCAAAAGCTAAAGTGAGTAATGTACAGATCATTATGTATAACCATGATTTTGACTTGTTGAATCAAAGAACATATTTCCTTCTTAAGTAAATATCATCTTTTATTGCTATTGATTATCCTTTGATTTTCTTCAAGATTAAAAAGATTCATATCCATTTATTATTATTAAAATTTGCAATGCCTATTGAATTTTTTTACATTGAAAACTCGAATCGTGTGATAATGTCCTTGATTGATCATGTACCCGAATTGCTTCCAAAAGTATGCACACCAAATGTTTAGCCATATTCTATGATATTTATTATTGATCGCTACCTTTATATAATATAAAGAAATGGACACATGCTTATTGAACTGCATTGACACTGAATGACAAGTAAGCCTATATGTACAGATTGAATGAATTTGTACCGTAATATTTCTAATGAATACTTGATATTGTTATTGATATTCATTGGCCTATTTACATGTGGATTTGATAGAGCTGCCTCTTCGATGAGGTAGTGGGTACATTCTGTCAGCAATGTGCACATTGATTTACATGTAACCCTAGCGGGAAAGGGTTAACTATCCTAGCCATAGAGCCTGATCAGCCTTATATACATGATATGAGATTGACAAGAGATTGACATGAGATTATTCGTGTTCATGGCCCTTTATTTGTCTTATCTACATGATACGAGTATTATTTACCTGTTCATTGATTCCATACCTTGTTTCTTATTGCTTACCATTGATGCCCATTCTTTCATCTATTATTGTTTATCATCGATATAATTGTTACCTGTTTCAAATTCCAAAGATATTTGGTGTGCAAATTAATTAACCTTTGACAAGAAAATTTGAAATGCTAATATCCATTCATTGTATTTATTGATACTTGACTTCCATTGATAACTTTATTATCATATGCTTTTATCTCATGTTTAATGATGTGTACATGCTCACTGAGTATTTTTATACTCACCATATAGTGGTTTATAATTTTTACGGGAATGAGATTGAATTGACTATATCCAAGTCATTCCTTCTTCGACTTGGAAGATTAAGTGCTTCAAGTTAGTAATAAGTCCTATGTATAAAATCTTTAGAGCTCGGTGGTACTGTATATAGATAGATTAATTATGTAAAAATATTATATGAATATTTGCTAATGATAATGACAGTGATACTGAAAATGTTAAAATGAAATTTACATGTTATGAAAGAGATTTAGAAGTGCTATGTATGTCTGTTAAACTATGAAGTTGAGGGTATAAGGAAGGCAAATTATTGGGAGTGTGAAATTAATCTTTGTTCAAGCTGTGTAATTTTTGAAAGACCCAGTTTTGGTTCTGGAATAACATTACAAGTACAAAGGAAACTCTATCAAAATTTCTGTAAAATTAATAAGCAAATAATGGAACTTAAACATTAATATATGAGTTAAGAATGAATGATTAATAGTTGAATTGTTAATGGGTTCTACGGGTTTTCAGTGACCTTAGGTCTACCCGCGCCCTAGGACTGTCGCATTCCAAAAGTGGGATGCGATAGAGGTGGTATCAGAGCTAATGGTTTAGAATATGTGTCATAGGTATAAATGAATTAATAAGTGTACCATGGAGCATAGGATTTTGTCTCGTCATTTGAAGTTATTTATTAATGTAGCTATTAGCGTTATCCGTTATGATTTTCATCTTCTAGTTACATATATATATGTATAAATATATTGTAATGTAGAAAGTAGTGTTTATCGAGAATTGATAAAAGTGATAGTAAATTGAAAGTGACTGAGAATTGAAAGTGAAGATTGAATCAGTATATGATAAATTGATATTGACTATGTTAGTATCAGCTTTAAATATGTGTTATAAGTAATAGCGTAATAAGAATAATGTTATTGTAAATGAATCAATGATATAATGAGGGCAATGATGCTAAGTAAGTCTAATGGATGATTCCAAATAATAGAGAATATAAAGCTATTGAGGCATAAAATAGTGAAAAAGTTAAGAATATGATTATAATGAAAAGAATGGATACATGTTATAATAATTAAGTAAAATGAGAAGTAAATGACATAATAATAGTTCTTATAATGGTATACTTAACTGATTATTGAGATTCAAACCTAAGAAAATAAATATTAAGTTATTGTTTATAGAAATTTAGGGAATATGCTTATGGGAAACGAGTTAATGGTCGAAATGATAAAGTATAAAAATAAAAGATTAATGCAATGATGTCGATAAAGTGATTAAAAATATTAAGGTATAGTATATTAAAAGTCTAAGTACTAAATTATCAAATGTTTATGGATTATAGATCGTATACTGATAAGAAATGGTATGAGAATTATGAAATAGCGCAAATGATAAGAAGACTATGGAATTTGGCAATTAGTCTAAGTAAGATGATAAGCGATATAGTGAAATTATTTACAAAGATAATTGGAGACTATTTGAGATACATATATCGATGATTACAGTATTGAAGACTATTTGTACCATAATATTTCTAATGAATACTTGATATTGTTATTGATTTCCTGAAATACCCTAGGAAATGCAACCATAATTGAACAATAACATAATCAATTATTGGTCTGGGAACATCGAAATAACTAAGAATAATTTTTGAAACACAGTTAGAATGCATTTGAGATACTGTCTCGGAAAATGTCGGTGTTAATTATACTGCCCAGGGAAATAGCTGTCTGGTTGACAAATGAATTTCTGATTCAAACTTAGGAATAAAGAATCATATATTTATATGTGAAATTATGGTGAAAAGAAAGAGTTGAAAAATATTTAGGAACATTGAAAATTTAAGTAATGGCAAAATCGTAAATAAGTTGAACTTTAGGGGTATAGTGGGAAACCAACTGTCTAAGTTTTAGAATGGCTCTGAAACTATTTTTATAATAAAGTACTAATAAAAAGAAGCTATTTCAGTTCTCACTTTTAAATCTAATTCTCGACAAAATTATCAGAATAAATTACATAAGGAAATAGGGTCAAAGTCCAATTTATGGATAGTTTAAGGACTTAAATGTAATTTGCCATTTAACCCACCTATATAAGCAATACTTGGAAGAATTTTTGGTCATCTTCTTCCTTTCTTCAAGCTTGTCTGAACCTCCCACCACCATTTCTCCCTCCATTTTCAAGCTTTTTCTTAAGGAAAAAACTAAGAAAAACCTAAAATTTATCTTTGTTCTTCCATTTCCCATCCTTGATTCACTTGGAAAATAAAAAAATTTCAAGAATCCATTGAAGTGGGATTTCGGGTGGACAATCACCTTAAGGTTATAAGATGATTTCTTTAGTTTAATAGTTGATTTATGTGTGTTAGATGTTAAATAGAGGAGCGGGCCATTAAATAGAGGAGCGGGCCAGCAAATAGAGGAGTGGGCTTTACAGTTTTTGGAGAAACAAGAAAGGGCCTTTCGCATAGGTTGCCTTTAAAAGGCAATAACTTTTAGCACAGGATGAGCCACAGGGCCCATGAGTACTTGTTTCGAAGCTTGTTCAGAGATCTACAACAATGCTAGAAGGACCTAGCATGACCTAGTTTTGACCCCAAAATCATCAGTTTAAAGTCCGAACGGAGCCCCTGAAATTTTATGCGCATTCGTTTCTTTTTTTGTAAACTGTTTTATTTTGTTATTTTGGGCCGAAACCCGTTAAGCCCATTAGGGTTTTATTTTTTCCTTTTAGCCTATAAATAGGTGTGTTTTGTTTTATAAGAGGAGTCTTTGTTGAATAATAAAACCTACTTATTTCCAGTTTCGATTTTCCATAGAAAACACAAAGTTGATGCCTATTTCTTGGTATTTCAAAAAATCAACAGGTTATAGAAGATTGCTTTCCAGTATTCGTGTGCGAATCAACGGATTGTAATATTATTTTCGTCTTTCATTGATATTCCACTGCGTCAGTTGGTATTAGAGCTTGCGCTTTGAGAAAAAAAAAAAAAAGAGTCATACCTCCACGAAGGCAACAACAGCAGCAACGTCCTAATGAGGGGAACGAGCGTGACCTAGAACAAAGGGTGGCACGAATGGAGGAACGATTTGAACAGATGTTAGGGCAAATTACCGAGAGAATCGACGCCTTGATGCAAACCCAATATAGGGCCAATTAGGGGCGACAAAATCATCAACAGAATCGTCGTGGTGATCTAGATAGTGATGAGGACAATTTGAGTACAGAAGAGGAGTACGTTGAAGAGGCACCTCGCAGGCGACGTAGACCTGTTGAGGAAGATGATGATAGGCGCCGTTGGGAGGTTGGAATGCGAACTGCAATCCCTGAGTTTCATGGCAGCCTTACACCTGAGGAATTTCTGGACTGGCTAGCTACAGTGGAGGAGGTGTTCGAATTTAAGGGAGTGCCTGAAAACAAACGTATTCCCTTAATAGCAACCAGACTATGAGGTCGAGCGTTGGCCTGGTGGCAGCAAGCAAAACTGTCACGTGAGAGGATGGGAAAACTGAAGATAACCTCCTGGGAGAAGATGAAGAAGCACCTACAGCTTTGTATTTGAGGGTGTCAAGATTGTGTTGGTGCCTAGTAAGCCAACAGTGGCTAAAACCCCACCTGTAGGGGCCAATACTAATCTGTTGTCATTAGTACAATTTGATGAGGAGATGCAGAGTGCCGAAACAGTTTTTGTGTTGATTGGAAAAGAGATTACAGAGTTGGCAAGGATTCCAGAAGAGGTGGCTCCTATACTTGCTGAATTTGGTGATGTGTTTCCTGAAGAGTTGCCTGATGGATTGCCTCCTTTGCGCGATATACAACATCACATTGATTTGGAGCCAGGAGCAGCTCTGCCTAATAGGCCTCACTACAGAATGAGTCCCAGAGAGCATGATGAGTTACATAGGCAAGTTGAAGAACTGTTAGCTAAGGGCCACGTCAGAGAGAGTATGAGTCCGTGTGCAGTTCCAGCCCTATTGGTACCCAAGAAAGATGTATCTTGGAGGATGTGTGTGGATAGCATAGCCATTAACAAGATCACAGTGAGGTACATATTTCCTATTCCATGGTTGGATGATTTGCTTGATCAGATTAGTGGTGCAACTATATTTACCAAACTGGATCTGAAGAGTGGGTATCATCAAATTCGAATTCGGCCTGGAGATGAATGGAAAACAGCTTTCAAAACACGTGAGGGGTTGTACGAGTAGTTGGTAATGCCCTTTGGACTATCTAATGCCTCTAGTACTTTTATGCGTGTAATGAATCAATTGTTGATGCCATTCATTGGCAGTTTTGTCGTTGTATACTTTGATGACATTTTAATTTTCAGTGCTAATCCAGAGGATCACATGCAGCATATTCGGGCAGTTTTGAGTGTTCTTCGCAGGGAGAAATTTTATGCAGCGACAAAGAAGTGTGTTTTTATGGCTTCCAAGGTTCTGTTTTTGGGATATGTGGTTTCAGGAGATGGCTTGCAGGTTGAT
>CANXYC010332649.1:0-10784 GCA_948193065.1 Aleurites moluccanus | reverse complement strand
TTTAATCCAAAATTCTAAATCTTAATAATTTTTTTCTCAATTTCTAAAATTAATTATAATTATGGTCAATCTTCAAACTAAAATTAATTTTTTTTATTGTATGATGTGACATCTGCTTTGAATTAAAATTATTATTTTATTTCTTATTAAAATAATATTAAATAAAATAATATTTTAATATAATGATAAGAATATATATATATATATAATTTTAAATTTATGAAGTGACTCCAATAACTAAACTAAATGCCTGTTAAGATAAAAATAAGTATTATCAAACAATAAATTTCATGAATTTTTAATAATTTTTATAGAACTTATAAATTTATGAATGAATTTAAAAAAAATTATTTTAAAATTTTTTTATAAACATTAATAAATTTTTATAAATATTAATAAACTTTCATTAATTTTTAATATATATTTTATACAAATATAATAAATTTATATTTCTCATATAATAAAATTAAATATTTAAAATAATAAATATAAATAGGAGATCATAATTAAAAAATATTATTTAATCTAAATATCAAAGTTAATTATAATAATACTTAAAAGAATGAGCTATGCATTAATTGATAGTAAGTATTATTCTTCGACTTAATTAATAAAATAAATAAAATATTGAATTTTTTTTTTAAATGAAACTTCAACCTTAAAAAAAATCAGTTGAAATCTTCAAGAAGAATGAAAGACATTTAAATATTTTTTTTATATATATCACTATATAAAAAGTCAATAATAAAAGTATACATATATATTTATTTTTATAAATTTTATAAAAATAATAATTAATTACCTACTAATTTTTACAGTTTTTCTAAAAATCTTTAAAAAATTTAATTAAACTATTTAAAAATATTTTATAATTAGTATTTTAGTTTAGTTATAAAATCAAACTATTTAAAAATGAAAGACAGAATTCGAATATCATAAATAAAATTAATAATATTTTTTTTGGTAAATAAAAAAAAAGCAAAAAAATAAATAAAATTAATAGTTAAAAATAAAAATATTTTATATACTTTTTACAATTCTCATAGCATTTTTGTTCACAATATATCTAAGGTTTTCTTTCATGTGCATATATATTCAAATATAAAATATTCACATTATGCATAAAAAATTTTAATAAATAAATTTAAGTAGAAAATATAAAAAATACACAGTAGTTTTGTACGTTCTCTTTATGATTTATGAAATTTTTTGTACAATAAAGTCAGAGTTTATCCATTTTGCAATTTTAAAATTTCTATCATTAACACCATTAAATTATAATGATATGACAATGATGTGGCATGCATCTTAATAAATAAAAAAAGCATCTTCTGATGTGGCATCTAATTTTATACTGGACTCTATCAACTTATTCAACCAAGTATTGTATTTGTAATAGCAAGTGAATCAAATAATAAGTGATATAATTATGAAAAGATAAGTTGATTTATTTTTTATTTTTTGAATGATTTTTAACATTAATTATGTCATATATTATTATTTTAAATAAAATAACTAATTAAAACCATCCTTATATTATATAATATATCATATGCCTATTACCTAGTTGAATGCCATGCCATTAAATTTTTTTTTTTTATTAAGATGCTTATTCCTCTAGTATCATATTATTAATAAAAGAAGCTAAAATATTAACGCTGTAAATTTCAAACTTTATTTCATTAAATAAAATTAGATAAAATATTATTTAATTTTTAATTTTTATTAAAATTAATAATTGAGTCTCTATTTTTTAAAAAAATAACTATTGAATCTCTAACATTTAATTTAATCATATAAATTGATTTTTTTATCAAATTTTTCATGAAATACTATAAAAAAAATAAAAATACTTTTCATTTTTCATCAAATTTTTTTTTCTAACTATTTTATTAATCCTTCTCCAAATTTCTTCAATTTTTATCACCATCAAATTCTCATTCTCCACATAATTTTATAAATTATAATATCCACACACAAATATTCATTCATTTAAGAAAATCTCAAAAACCTAAACCTTCAAAAATCAAGATCAAAAACTAAAAAAATCAAGTAACTAAAAAAAAAAAAAAGGGTACTAATAATAGAAAGAGAAAAAAATAACGTGAAAAATGAAAAATATGATAAGAAAAATAGAAAGAAAGTGAAGGATAATGAAAAAAATGAAAGATAAAATATAGAGGCCGGAAATAAGGATATTTTGGAAATAAAAATTATTTTATTTTATTTTATTAATTTTTTTTTTTTTTGAAGAAAATTTGGAAAAAATCGATTAAAGAATTAATTTATGTGATTAAATTAAATATTAAGAATTCAATAATTAATTTTAAAAAAATAAAAATTAAATGTTAATTTCATTGTAATTCATAAATTAAATAATATTTTATTAAAAAATTTTTGACGTAAATTAATTATTTTGATTTAGTTACGGAATTTGACTTTCAAAGTATCAATAAAAAATATATTTCTTTCTCCAAAAATTAATGAACACGACTTCTCTTTGACGTGATATTACTGTATTTGTCTTCATCTCCGCACATCAACTTCGACTACTGACAAGTATTTTAAAATTTAATAAAACACTTTTAGTTATGGAGTACTCAAATTCAATAATTAACCCAAATTTCATAAGATTAATTGTTTGATTACAACCATCTCCCTTGCCATCATTGTTGTTGTCATGATCTATTTTCTTCCACGTCATATCTATTTAGTTACCATAATAACCAATAAGCGATAGTTGTACAATGTAATTTAGTAAGATTTTAATATCATATTGTACAAAATAAAATATCACTATGCCTCGTTTGATTACTTGAATTAAATAACAAGAATGGAATGTAAGAATTAAAATCTGTAATAGAGTTTAACATATAATAATTTAAAATATAAATATAAATTTATTATAGTTCTCGACCAGTGAGACATATTATATTATAAGTCATCGATCAGTGAGGCATATTGAATGACCTCTTGGTGAAACAGGTATTTTCAAAGTCATTTATATTAGAGTGGGAGCTCAAGTATTTGTTAAAAACCTCAAACAACGAGACTAGCTAAAAGGAGAACTGGATTTTTATAGTTTACTATGAGCAAGACATTCTTTATGTAAAACATAATCTTTGAAGATATCTATCAGGATAACATATTACCATAAATTATAAGTTGCGATATTGAAAACCTAAAGTCATTGAAAACTACTCCCGCAGCTCATTCCTCAAGATGCTCTCATATTGGACTAGGGAGTGGGGGGCTTCTGATAGGACCTAAAATTAATTACCAATAAAATAAGGATACGTGGGACCTTGTGGATTCTACCATCTTCCTCTATAAATAGGAAGCTCAGGTAACAAAAAGAAGGATCTCTCATTTTACTAAGGAAAAACTCAATTTTCCTCCTATTCTTTTTATATACAATAAATACATTTCCATTTATTTGACAATGGGAGACTGACTTAGGCATTGGAGTCTCACCATAATAGCCACGGTGGGTCTCTAACTAATTTTTTTGTGATTACATATCACAAACCTTCCCTCAAAGCAACTTCAACCTCAATTACAGGTATTTAATGAATTATTTCTCATCATATATAAATTTTGTTTCGATTAAACAAGAATCAGATTTATTAGTAATATTGAAATTATTTTTATATTTAATTCTGCTTTGATTAACTCTCTTAACCTAGATTTATTAGTAATATTAAAATTATTTTTATTCTTAATTTTGTTTTAATTAAAATTTGATAATATTAAAATCATTTAAAAACCTATGAGACTGTCAATTTGAATTTGAATTAAAATTAAATTAATTAAAAATAAAAATATATATTATAGATTAAAATTGTATATGGCACGGCTTGTAATTGCTAATAAATCTTCCCAACGAAACAAACCTAAAAGGCCAAAACACAAGACACTAAGTAATTATAGATGGTAAAATCAACCCGAACCCATAAATTCGATTCGACTCGCTTGATATTAGATCCGATCCAAATATGATTTGACTTTAATAGTCAATAATCCGAAATTCGAATTATCCGACCTGAAAGTGACGCGTATCTGAAAATTAACCGATGTTATATAAATTTGAACCTATGAATGAACCAACTCGAGAAGACGTCGAACCCACTTACTGACCCACCTAAGTAATTGAAAATCCAACAGTGACCAAATTCGAGAATGACCCGAACCAGATATTGGATTAGCCCAAAATGACCTAAACCTGGACACAACCTGACCGAAAAGCAAGCTAATCTAAATAGTGACCCAACCCGAAGAACCATCCGAACTCTAAATGACCAAAATATGAGATGACCTAAATTAAAAATGATTTGATCTAAAACCACCCAATGCTTTAAAAAATCTAAAATCTACATATAATTATATATGAGAAAAAAATCTAAATTATAAAATTATTTACTTAATTTTCTCTAAAAAATTAATATGAATTCTTGTTATATATATATATTGATTAAATCATAATGATTATGGAAATACTATTTCCATACTTAAAAATACTTATATATATATGCATTATCACATTATATTCCCAAACTTTTCCTTACAATAACTTATGTATACATATGATTGGACAAAATTAATTTAATGTAATGTGGTTGCACTTAAAACTCCGCTCAATTACTTTTGATTATAGGGAGAAATATGATTTTTTTTTTTATTATAGATAGAAATATGAATTGAAACACAATAGCTAATGATGTGTTGGATTCTTAAATTTAATAATTCATGGAAGTAGATTAGGCAATGGATATACAAACTATATACTAATTTATTTTATTTTAAGTTGGTGGATAAATATGGCTATTGAAAATTGAAATCAATATTTACATGGGTTTATAGATAGTGAATTGGTGGCCTAAATAATTCTTATAATTGATAATTGAATGTTACATTTGAAATCCAAATTTCAGATTTTATCATAATTGATAAAGGGTCTGGTGGTCTACTGTAATAAATTCACCCGAAATTCGAACTGACAAACCTGATAATTGAGATGATCCAATCTGATGGTGACCTGAAACTCGATAATGACCCGAGTAGTTAACAGCCTGACTTGTTAACAATCTGATCCAACGACGACCGAAACTCAATCATAACCATACCTTTTGACAATCTAATTTGTTGACAATCCGACCTGATGATGACCTAAATTCAATGATGACTCGACCTATAAATTAATCTGGCCCATTGATTATCCAACCCAAAAGATGACCCGATTAATAATGACCCGATTCATTATTAATAATAGGAAGGTGAGTCAAAAAGAAGACAAGGGTAAAGGAATTTTTAAGCCACCTACTAATGATAATAGTGACAATAAGGATAGCTCAGAAGATAATATAGACTATGTGGATCCATCCACTATGTTTATAGACAATGATTATGAAATACAGGATGAGGATGATGATTTATTTGAAGAAAATGTAGATAAGGGTATTGAGAGAGACATGAGAAAAGAACCATCCAAAAAATCAGTTCCAGTAGATCCAGTTGTATGTAACATTGATGTTGAATATGATGACTCTGATTAAACTCCCTCTAATTAGCTTGAATCTTCCTCTGACACAAAGGCAGAAGGGGATGAAAATTAGCTTAGAGTTAGGTACTATGAATTCAAGATTGATAGAGACATGTCAAATCCTAGATTAAAGATTGGTATGAAATTCAAATCTTTTGAAGAATTCAAAGAAGCATACAGGTAATGGGCATGGAAAGATAGGTGGAAAATTATTTTTAGGCCAAATGACAAACTAAGATGCAAAGCTAAGTGTCCAAAAAGTTATCCTTTCTATATTTTATGTAATCCTATGGTTAGAGACCCTAATACCATGCAAATGAATTCTGGCATTTTTGAACATACATGTAGTAAGGATGTTAACATATATCAAGTATTTTCTAAGTAGTTAGCAGAGACTTACATTGAAAGGTTTAGGACTAAACCTAGTTGGAATTTAAATCATTTTATCAGAACTATACAAGATGACTACCATGTACATGTCAACATTCTTAAGGTATGAAGGACTTGAAAATTAGCGCTAACTATCACTAATGGGGATGAGAAATAGCAGTTTGCTAATTTGCAGAATTAAAGATTGGAAATTCTTATATCCAACCCAGGTAGTACATTGACCTTTTTAGAAGATGAGGATGAGGCAAGTGTTTTTGGAGGCATGTATATATGCCTTTGGCCATTGAAATAGGGGTTTAATGCATGTTGCAAGAGATTGATAGGGGTAGATGGCTATTTTCTTAAGGGGATGTATGGAGGGAAACTCTTATGTGTTGTCTTAATTGATGCAAATGACTGCATTTATCCTTTGGCTTAGGCCATTGTAAGGAGACAGAATAAGTAAACTCATTGTGATTTCTCTGTCTATTGGGACAAGACTTAAATATTCAGACAGATCCTTGGAATTGGACTTTCATGAGTGATAGACAAAAGGTAAATATATACTTCAGATTTTATTCTTTATTGAATTTGTCACGACCCACTTTTGGACCGCAACGGTCTTAGGGTACGAGTAGATCTAAGGTCACCGAAAACCCGTAGAACCCATAAACAATCTATTTATTAATTATTCAATCAATATTAACTCATTCATCAATGCTTAAATCCCATTTATTACTTATAAATTTTATAGAAATTTTGTCAGAGTTTTCTTTGTAATTTTAATCTTAATCCCGACCCAAAACAGTCTCTCAAAAATTTCACAGCCTGCATTAAAATTATTTTTACACTCCCAATAATTTGTCATCCTTATACCCTCAACTTCACAGTTCAACAGTTATACATAGCACTTTTAAATTTTTTTTCAAAACATATGAATTTCACTTTAGCTTTTTTCGTATCATTGTCATTATCACTTCACTATCATTATCATTAAGCATTATACATTATAGTCATTCATTACAAAACTTTAATAGCAAATCACATTACATCTTAACGTCACTTAAATGTCAATTACTTCACTATTCATATATCCCTAAAGTACTCAATCATCTAATTATACACAGTATCATAGAGCTCTAAGAATTGACACTCACGACCTTTAGAGAATAAAATTCTACCTCAATGTACTTGATATCTCAAGTTGGAAAAGAAATTGACTTGGAATTAGCTTCCTCTATCTCATCCCTGTAAAAATTATAAACCATTTATTTGGTGAGTATAAAATACTCAGTGAGTATGTATACATCATTAAACAGGAGATATAAACATATAATAATAAAAGTTGTCAAAGGAAGTCAAGTGTCAATAAATACAATGAAGAATATCAGTATATTCAATTTACTTGTTAAAGATTAATTAGTTTGCACACCAAATGTCTTTGGGAGTTTGGAAAAGGTAACAATCAAATCGATGATAAACAATAATTGATGAAAGAATGGCCATCAATGGTAAGTAATAAGATACAAGCTTGGAATCAATGAACAGGTAAACAATACTCGTATCATGTAGATAAAACAGATAAAGGGCCATGAACACATATAATCACATATCAATCTCATGCCAATCTTATATCATATACATAAGGTTGATTAGGCCCTACGGCTAGGATAGTTAACCCTTCCTAACTAGGGTATCACATATAGTCAATGTGCACATTGCCGACGGTATGTACTCACTATCCCATCGGTGAGGTAGTTCTGTCAAATCTCATGTAAATAGGCCAATAGAAATCAATAACAATATCTAGTATTCATTAGGAACATTATGGTACAATGACTTTCGATCGATATGCATGGATTTACTTGTCAATACATTTCATTAATCATGTATCGGTTTCTTTATAGAAATCAATAACAATATCTAGTATTCATTAGGAACATTATGGTACAATGACTTTCGATCGACATGCATGGATTTACTTGTCAATACATTTCATTAATCATGTATCAGTTTCTTTACTTAATATAAGGTAGCAATTAACAATAAACATCATGGAATGTGGTTAAACATTTAGTGTGCATACTTTTGGAAATATTTGGGTACATGATCAATCAAGAACAATAGGTATTTCAATATCAATAGCAATTAATGAATATGGATGATTTCAATCTTTGAGAATGATTAAAGAATGATCAACAATAGTAAAGTGACATTTTAATCAAGAAGGAAACATGTTCTTCGGATCAACAAAACCAAGGCATGAATATGATGTATACATTACTCACCTTAGCTTATGACTTGTACATTTCCCTTTTCCTTTATCCTTAATTTTTTGCCTTATCTCTTATGGTATCTATCACGTCTTTATTCATTCTAGACTCTACATATCCATTTAATTTTCATTTAGATACTATTTAATATAAAATTACATTACTTATACTTATATTAAAGAAAATTTCTCAAATTTTCAAGTTTTAGGTTGTTCCAATAAAGAACCTTTACTGGCAGCCCATGTTTCATTACTCATATCTCTTTCTACACTTATCCAATTACTTCAATTCTTATTCCTACTTAAATTAGACATATTAATATTTAACATATTCAAAATTCACACTAATACCACTACTATACAATTTATGGTGTTAATTTAAACTTAGACTTATAACCAGCCCTGCTACCCCGCATTCTACCCTGTAACTTTGACTTAGCAAATTCTGTTCTTTTGCTAATAACTCAATCAATATTTAACCAATTATTGTAATTCATTTTCCTATTGAAAATAGACACATAAAATTATAACATATCCAAATTTTAAAATTTTTGGATCACTGAAAAATTATTAGTGAATTTTCAAATTTAAGCTACTGCCTTGAAATCTTTATCCAAATAGACCATGTTTCCATGCCTATAATTAATTATGTGCTCATCCAATTACAAAACCATTTTATATTTATTTATATAATATATAAATGAACATCTTTAATGTTTAACACTTTCTCTATTTCAAACTTTAAAGTCCTCATATCCATAGAACTCAGTAGCCTATGTTATGTTTATCAGTCAATCCGAGAAGATTATACTCATAACCTAATATTCATAAACCACAAATCCAATTGAAAAACCCTTTTATATAATTATAGATAAGACATAAATGAACACTTTTTATGTTGAACACTTATTCTAATTTTGTCCCTATCATTATGTACAATAAAAATACAGTAACATTTTTCACAAAACCTAATTCCAGGTCAGTCACTGTTTTTTCCCAATAACTCTTTCCTCACCTCGAATTTTACAAATTATTTTTACAGAAATCTAATTAACATGTTTATCTACAACTTTTATGTTTTGTCTATCCTCAAATTCAGTCATTAAAATTTTGGAATATTAACCAAAAATTACTGCCTCAAATCATATTTTAGAAACTATATAAACCCTAGCTCACTCTTTATATTTTTAACTTAATTTCCTCAATTATTTGCCAAATCAAACCTTAGAAATCTTAAATACAATTAAAAATGATAAGTTTAGAATCATTACCTTGATTTAAAACACTTAAATTGCCCTCTTCTTTTGCTCCTCCAAATGATTGAACACCAAATTCTATCTACTTTCTTCATAAAGTTTCTTCCTTCTTCAATTTCCTATCTATTTTTGGTTGTTTTCTTTGGAAAGGTTAGAAGACTTATTTCCTTGGTAATTCTCCATTAGTAGTTCGGCCAACCTCCTCCTAATAGCTATTTTCATCCTCTTTTTTATATACACCAAAAGCCAACGAAAAAAAAATAAAGACAAAAAAAGAATTCTCTAGAATTTTGGCTATTTGTCACCTTTTCAATTAATTGATAAATCAATTAATTATTTTTTATCAAAAAAAATCATCTCCTCACCACTATGGACGGCCACCTAGCTCCCTTTCTAGAAAGGGTGGCTCCCACAACTTTGTTTAATTACACTTTAACCCAAAATTTTTCTTATTTGTATTTTTGACCCAAAAACTTTTTGTAATTTATTTTATCTATTTTGTTTAGATTCAACCTCTAGTATGGGGAGTGAAATACCTTATTTTAAGTTTTTCTATCATTTAAAAATAGTTCTGGGTCATTTCTGGATCTCAGACAATGGATTTTCAAAATTGCCCCTAAAATTGCCATAAATTATAATTTTGTCATTACTCTTATTTTCAGTATTTCAAAATATTTTTCAACTCTTTCTTTTAACCATAATTTCATATAAAATTAACTTATTTAATCCCCCTAAGTCTGGGTCAAAAATTCTTAAATTAGCCGGACTGCTATTTTCCCAACAGTGTAATTAACACCGGCATCATCCGGGACAGTGTCTCAAAAGTGGCCCGGTTGAGACTCAAAAATTCTTGAATATTACTCTTTATCATTCTATGTATATTTCAATAATTGATTGAGCCTTTTTATACTTCAATTAATGCTTCATCAATCACTGAAATTCACTATATCCATATATTGTCTACTGTTCTATCTCACTATCTACTGTTCTGTTTTGTTGGGGTATTACAGAATTTGTTATTTTCCTTTATGAAGTGGTGAATTTAAAGTTGAATTTAAATCACTAATAAATTTTGTAGGGATTATTGTCTGCATTGGATGAGCTTTACCCTGCATCAGAAAAAGATTGTGTGTCAGACATATATACACCAACTTCAAAGAAAAATAATTAAAAGACATATTATAGGATTATGCCAAATCAAGCTACGTGCAAAAATTTCAAAAGTCCATGGAAGCTCTTGATGACAAATGCCATGAAACTCATCAATGGTTATGCAACAAAGAAGCAAGACACTGGAGTAGGTCACATTTCCAAACACATGTCAAATGTGATCTTCTACTTAATAATA
>CANXYC010332645.1:0-17003 GCA_948193065.1 Aleurites moluccanus | reverse complement strand
TTTTTTTTTTTTTTTTTTTTTTTATAAAAAATAATTTTTTTTTTTTTTATATAATTAAATAAAAAAAACAACATATTTTATCCACCCCCCCCCCCCCCCCCCCCCCACCCAACTCTAATACTCTCAGGTTAAAGAAGAATTCATGAGTTTGCATCTACCATTTAAAGACCTGACAGTGGTGATTGCAGGTCAAACTCCTCCCATCAGCCACCTTAATTACAGATGCAAGTATCCTGATAAAAGCTAGCTTTAATTCCCTAGCAACCTTCTGGTCAATAAAACTGTTAGTGCTGCCACAGTCAATTAGGATTACTAACTCTCTGTTATGATATTTTCCCACAATTTTGATGGTTTCGGTCCCCTGGATTCCCTCAATTGCATGTATGGATAACTCCAAATCTTCCTCTAACATTCCTTCTTCCTTGCTAATTTCCTCCATCTCTACCTCAGTCTCTCCTTGTGGGCTTGTCTCCTCTTCAAAAGTGATGGCTGCCAAAGTCTTAGCTCTACATTGGTGGCCAGGAAAGTATCTATCTCCACACCTATAACAGGTTCTTGTGGGATTCCTGTTAAAGGTTGGTGGTAGAGGGAAGGGTCTTAAAGGTATTTGATTAGGTTTGTAAACAACAAGAACATTTTGGTTATTGTTCACTGGTTGAATTTTCTGGTTACTGTTATCAGGTTTGGGAAAATTATTGAGGTTTGAATTTGGTGCTTTAGGTGGGTATGGGAAATAATAAGTGGTTTTGTTACTTGGGACTGTTGTAGGGTAGAAATTTGCTCTGTTTATACTAGTTGCAGGCTTGTGAGGCCATAAATTAGCTTGGAAATTGCTAGGTTTCTTGTTCACTATTTTCTCCTGTAATCTAGCCACCTCTACTGCCTTATGAATAGTTGTAGGTTTAAGCATCCTCACCATTAGCCTAATTTCATCACTCAACCCCACCATAAATCCTGACAAGAAATATTCTTCTCTTAACTCAAACATAAATCTTTCTAGTCTAATTCTTAGGTCTTCAACTGTCTAAATATTCCTCCACAGCCTTCCTGCCTTAATTTCACAAACTCCTCTATGACATCATTCACATCCTCATCTCCAAACCTTTCACACAGAGCCATCTCAAATTCCTCCCCAAACTTAATCCTACCCCTACTCCAATTTTGGAACCAGGAGTCTGCCCTATCCACTAGATACAAGCTAGCTAACCCTAGCCTTTGCTCTTTAGGAACTTGGTATATATCAAAGTATTTAACACATTTTTTAGCCAAGTTCTTGGTTCTGCCCCATCAAAAGAAAGTAGCTTCACCTTAGGGCACAAAGAGGTTTTAGTTCCAAGATTGTTACCTCCATGATAATTGGGGCTTAGCCTCAATTCTGATTGAACTGTTTGCATTTGGGTAGCAGCTACATTGGTACTTCCAATCCAGCCTCCAGGTGGGCTTGGAAGCAATCCCTTTTCACCAAGAATGGTACTTCTGTTAACCCTAGTGTCCACTGCTTCTTGATTGCTGGCTAACTCTTTTCCTTTGTCCAAGGCTAATGTGCTCAAAAGACCCCAAATTTCTTCAAACAACTCACTGTTCTTGGTATTGCTCATCTTCATTTCATCCTTAATTTCTTTAATCTCAGCAGAACTCTTCAAAGTAACCTCACGCAGCACTCGATACTGCTCCTCCAATTCAGCAATCCTCACTCCTTCATTACTTACCACAGTGGACTTGGTTATGATGGCACAGCTTCTACAGAGTCAATTCAGATTAATTTTCCCCTCTAGTTGCTTAGTCTCTAATAGTTTAATATTTAGGAATTTAGGGTTACAAATTAGAATTAGAAGAAACAAAGAGAAAAACAGAGGAATTCAGGAATAGAAGAGAGAGAGAAACAGAAAGAGAAAAGAAGATTTTAGAGGGAGACGAGAGAATTCAGAGAGAGAGAGTAATTCTTTATTGAATAATTGAACGAATGCTAAAACTCTCGGTTCTAGCCTTTTATGCAATTGTATAGTACAGTTGTACTATTTTAGTAGTTGTAAAAAACCTGTAACTGTCTCCTAGATTCTAGCATAGTACAATTGGCTCCTTATAACTACTGCCAACTGTGATAATTAGTACTACAGCTGAATCACTTATCCTAAAGACTCCCAACAAGAGTTAATCAACCCTAACAAGTCAACTAACTATTACACAAAGTTAAAACTGATCTACTGAACATTTAAGTCCTTTTTATCCCTGAACTTTTTCCTATAATAAGTGACATATTTTCCATACAGCTCTGAAAATTTGTTCAATTGGTCACAACAATGGTATACACATGCACATACACATCTAACCCTTAATCTTAAGGAACCCAACCAAATTGAAATCACTGCTTCCAGTGTAAAAGCCAACTGAATTTGCATAGTCTAGAACAGTTCAGACAGCAGAACCTATCACCTAACAAACTCAGTCATAAAAAAGTTCAGTTTTTTAATTATAAATAAATAAATCATAACATCTCTGGAAAATAATGCGCAGAAGTTACTATATAAAAAATAAATTATGAAAATTTTATCTTTGTTTCCAAATTCTTAGAGAATGAACATAATTCATAAGGAAAATTGAGTGAACTAACCAGAGCCTCATCGTCAAAAACAAATCTCACTCTTGTTGTCTGGAAGAAATAAACAAAATATTAGTTTGTTTAACAAAGAGAAGCAGATGCACAAGTACCAACAGATGGTTGCTTGTTAAATAAATCACAAGGAAAAACTTCATTTAAAATATGGACTTGTATGAGATTTTATTGTCAATTCATTATTGATGGGAAGATCTAATCCAAACTGTGTGCTAGGAACCACTGTCTTAAAAAGGAAGAAATTCCATAAAAAACTGATAGGCAGGGAACACTAAAATATATATTATTATAGTTACCTGGAATAATAGGAGCAATCCAAGGAGACCAACAGGTGCAGCTGGCAACAAATTATTTGTATAAGCTAATCCACCAGCAAAACCTGTTTCCACAGAAATCTTGTTTACATATGGAAAAAGAATATAATAAGCAACCAACAAACCACTGAATGCAAGGTCCCCAACAAATTTCTAAATAAAGAAAATAGTTAGAATGGTCGATAGATATCATAAATTGCTATTCATCTTCTAAAAGTGAACATAACAGTGTTGACATTGCAAAATCTTAGCAACCTAGTTTCTCATGGATTTGGTGAACCAGCCATAAAAAAATCCACAGTCCCAAGCAGAATCAATTAAGAAAAATAGGCAGTCGGAAATGGTTTTGTTGGGGAGGGTTGACTTGAATATATGCACTTTTGTGCTCTAATCTGTAACTTTTGTTCATTAACATATGCATCATTATTGTAGATAATTCATAAAATTTTACAAGGCTTTGGTTTAATAGTATCTACTCTATTCGCCTTCAACTAAAATAAAAAATTGGGATTAGGATGCTCTGATTATACAGTTCCCAATTCAGTACAGTTACATTAAAAAAGAGTTCTGGAACCCAGTAAGAGCCTAATTAACCAACAAAAGAAAAATTGAGGTTTTTATGTACAGACCAAGTAAGACAATTGGTATCCGATAATCTGGGTCAGGAATAACTGTCTCTCTCTTTTGTACCTTCCTTCCAAGCTGTGCAAGACATGAAAATAATTATGTAAAAATAAATTCAAGAACTACTCCAAATGGATGCAAACCCCATTAATATAGTTATTCATAAGCACCTAGAAAGGCCGAAATGAACCCATACACATAGGTAAGTATAATTACTGTAAGCACCAGAAATGAAATTTAGTTTAATGTACGAAAGTAAAGAATTACAAACCACTGAGGCAATCACAAACCGGTGTCTATGGATTCTGCTAATTTCCCTCTTCAAGAAACTCTGGTTACATATTACTTTACCAGAGAATGAACTCTTCAAATTCACCATAAGTCCATTCCCTTCCTTATCTGCATTTAAAAAAAAAATAACAACTAGTATAAGCAAAAATGAGAAAACAGATTATAATTGAACTACCTGACCCATTATGTTTTCCACTGAATTTCTACAAAATTTAAACAGCGAGTATTCTACAACCAAGAAATAAAAAAACCCAGAATAGTTTCTTTCTAAGCTCTGAAAGACTTACACTGTGAAGGGAGAAAGCAAGCAGTGGATAACAGAGCAGTAGCCATCTTTTTTGCTTTCTGCCTTTCAAAAATTAAAACTTATCTGTTTCTTTTACAAGCACTTTCTGCAGATTTGGGGTCGAATAATTTATTGACATTAATGTCCTCGTTTCTTGAAGACAATATTGTTAACAGAGAAGGGTATTTAAGTAAAACCAAAAGAAATGGTTGTCTTCTTTCTTGCATTACTAGTGAAGCCTTATCTGCAAATTGATTATATGGGCGTTCATTTCCACCAACAATTGAAAAGCACACAGAAAAGAGAGTTTTTTCTCTCTTTTTAAAGCTTTCATCTTTTTGTTCAAAGATTACTTCAAGAAAGTGCCCCGAGGAAAGTACCCCGATTCTCATTTCTCTTTAAAATGGTAAACACTTTATGTATTACCCCTATTTGCTCCTTTGTTTCTCCAAACAAACCAGGTATTTCTCTCTCTCTCGATCAAGATTGTTGGTATTTGGGTATTCTTTTTTGTTTTCTTTTGGTTTTTGATTGTGCTTTATCTGTGATTGATGACATTAATAGTGATTCTTGGGGATTCTGTTGCTGGGAAGGTTCTTCGAGGGAACAAAGTTTTCCAAAGCTCTAAAACTAGTAAATTTCAATCTTTGGAGGTTAAGGCAAGTTCTTGTTAGAAAAGGGTTCAATTTCCATTATAAATTGAATTTGAAAAGAAAAAAAATTCATGGACCATATTATATTGCTTCGTACAGATGATTACAGTAATTTGTTAATTAGCTCTATTACATTTTCTAATTTTTCTATGAATTACAACATTTTATGAGAAGTATATTAAGTTAGAATAAAAATAATTTTTTATTGATGGACTTAAAATGGTGATATTTTAGTGTGCGTATTGGCATAAGAAAGAAAATAAGGAAAGAGTTGGAGATGGATGGCAAGGGATATGAATGATCATTATGATAATCTTGGATTAAAGTATTAGTGGTATTTGAAGAGGGTGGTAAAATTGAGAACTTAAATAAAAATTGATGTTGTGGAGCCAATTTGAGACATGATTTATGCCTGCGTGCAAAATCCAAGAAAATTTTGCTGATATAGTTATTTTCACATACTTGAGTGCTCATTTCAGGACATGGCAAGCTAAGATAGTATTTACAAATTAGTTCATTAGTGTTTTAGTGGATGGGCAATGGTTTACATAAAAAATAGCCTTCTGGATTAGTTTATTGCAAGAGATATCATATTTTATGAGTTCTGGGATGGCTTACTTGAATTGATAATGCACGAAAGCTTGATTTCCCGTTTTATCTATTTCTCTGCAATTTCCATGAAAAGTCACTTTTCTATTGATCACAGGCTGTAGATGGCAATAAAAGCACTAAACCAAATAGCATAGTCTGTGCTGACTGTGATGGAAACGGTAAGCTCAAAGCCAAAATTTACTATATCTACTTTAACTTTTCCCTCAGTGTATCTTTTACTTTTGATAATTTGGCGATAAATGCCTTGCATTTATAATTGCTGGCTATACATGGTCCTGCAGATCTTCCATATTCACATTTTTCTCACAAAGACGATTTTGAATTCTAATTGTCTAGTTATGCATCGCTTCTATTTTTTCTATATTAGTGCTGTTCTCACCCCTCTTTGTACCCATGAAACCAATTTATTAGATTTCTGATTGGTTTTTGCATTACATGTACCACATATGTTTTTGCTGTTGCCAATCCCCATGTGAAGTAGGGGGTTCATATGACAGTGTTTTTGACTTCTTGATGGAGTTTACCTGGAGTTTTCAGCCAGCCATGTAACATTTCTGATGAATTATTTGATCTGATTGGAGCTTTGATTTTATTAACATAATATGCCTTTTTTAATAAGGCATATTTTCCTGGTTCTGTTCAAGCTTTTGGTAAAACAGTACTTCTAATAAATCTTCCCCAATTATCCAATATTTTCCATGATTTGTTAAAGTTAATATACACATGAATCCTGCCATTTATTTCCAATATCCTACATGAGTTTTCTGCCAGGCATTATTATCATGCTTGATTCAGAAATTTATCCTTTCTTGATAAAACCATTAAGACAGAATTTTGGCTGACAGAAATTTGTATATTCCTGTAAATATTCCAGGTGCTGTATTGTGTTCCCAATGCAAAGGAACAGGAGTCAATTCTGTGGACCACTTCAATGGACAGTTTAAAGCTGGTGGATTATGCTGGCTCTGCAGGTACTTGCAGCAATTCTTCCTTGCACCCTTCTCCATTAGTATTTTAGTACTAGGCCAGCATAAACTATACTAGTCTCAGAAACATTTTTCATTTCATCCTTGAATATATAAATATATAATTCAGTTGAAATTATCTGTCATGGAAACATACCATTGCAATTATAGTAAGAGATAAAAACAGGATTTGAAATTATTGTTCAAGTTTCATCAGTTGATCCTTTTTCCCACTGCTTTCTCTTATCATTTTCCAAATTCTACATTTTTCGGTACAAAACCCCAAAAACATAGAACATTTTTCTATTCCTGATGGTGCAATTTAATATCAATGCCCAAAAGTAATAAAGTAATGCAATGCTTTCTATGTATTTCTAGGGAACGCAAACTAATGTAACAAGCTTTGTCCATATCTCCTATGTTCATGGTAGGCATGTACTTAACTGATCAACATTCATCCAAAATGAAAGATAACAGTGTCATGATCATGGTTTTAAATATTGGCAATACGTTACATATCGTCCTATGTATCAGTTTTTTAGCCTACCGATACAGTATTTCTCATTACGATGCAGGTGATTGGAAATCATACTTTTTTAAATATTTTAAAATAAATGATTTTTTTACCATATATTTGTCATTTTAAATTATTAGACACAATATTATAATGATATTTGATTGAAGTATTTACTTAATATTTTCTAGTCATTTGCAAATTTTGGAAAAATTATTCATGATAACTGCTACCGATACGGTCCGATTCAATCTGATTCCGTTAAATGGTTTCCGATTCCAAAACCATTTCCAGAACTGTTATTTAAAACCCTGGTCATGATGCTTTAGCCGGCTTCCTTGATGCCTTGCCTTCAAAAATGAAAATGTGAGGCTACTGTCATGAACAAGGTTTAGGAACTCCTCAACTTTTTGTCTTATCGGGCAAATAGTGGCTGCAGTGCTATCATTGACTAGTTTCTACTTTCTAATAAAGAATCTGATGTGTTGTAATCTCACCCTCTGGATAAAGAGACACAAATGCAACACCTTAACATGTTTTGAGACTCCACTTCAATTTTTTTTTTGGGTGTGCGCGCACACTCTCTTGATCACTATCAAATTTGCTTACATTTGCATTAAATCTTGACTTTTTTATAACATACATTTCCTTGCAGAGGTAAAAAGGATATTCTTTGTGGAAATTGCAATGGAGCTGGCTTTATTGGTGGATTCATGAGCACTTTTGATGAGTGAAAATCTCATGGAAACCGATCTTCAGTGAGTTGCCAATCCTCAAAACTACGCATTGGATTATTTTTCTCTGTTTTGTATTGTGTTAGATGGAGAAACGCTTTGTTAACCTTAAAACTTGTGCATTTAGTATGGGGCTACAAAATTTACATATGTTACACTTCCAGGTAAAAGTAAAAAATTAGAAAAAGGTTCTAAATACTCTTATTATTACCTGGTTTGAAGCTAGTCCCAAGTTAGGTATCTTATTCTGGACTAAATCAAGAGAGAGGCTAAATTGATGTGAAAGGAACAGGGCAAAGTTAATACAGTTTATGAGTTTTGTTTAATAAAGTTTGAGTTTGTGTTCAAGTATTTTTGCAGTATATTTTAGTCTATTTCTTTTGATCACTGCAATGTTTTTCAATCTTCTAAATCAATGCTTCAGCAAGATCTTATAAGGGTAACAGACCACATAACAGTGCAGAAGATTGAGAATCAATTAAGCATTTTTTTTTTTTTTTTGCTAATTATGCATGCAAGAGCAGGTATATTGTCTAATGCAACTCTTGACCAATGTTTCATTTGCTTTGACGAGTATAATTGGATTTTATAAAATTTTATGTAATTTATTTATCAATTTATTTTTATTATATTTGGTATAAATGAAATTAATTTAAATTAATATATTTTTATTTTATAAAATTAATTACGCTTGTGTCAAATTTTAATAAAATTTATAAGATGAATTCTAAAAGAAACAATAGTATAAAGTAAAAAAGATAAAATTATAGAATGTTAAACTAAAAACTATTCAGATGTTTAAGGAACCTTAAATTCAAAATGAGTTGTACAATTTATTTTATGAAATTTATTATAAATTTATAATTTTTTATTTGTTTTAAATTTAAATTCATTTAGAATTTTAAATAATTAAATATGTGAAATTGAAAATAATTAAATTAAATCATATCAAAATAGTTGATATTTTTAAATTAATTTTATAATTTTAAATTAATAAATTTTAAAAAATTAAAATATTTCTATAAATTTTAATATTTTACTTTTTAAATTTTGATCGATAAAAATATATTGATTATGAATTTGACACTTTTATTTATTTGGTATTATTTATTTTTATTTTTATTTTTATCTTTACTTTTTTGTCAATTTTTTATATTAGGAATGTACCATATTTGTAAGGTGAAGTATTTACTTAACTCTACATTTTTACTTTAAATATTTCTACAAATATTTTTTATCCTGGCCTCCTTTATGTATTATTTTTTCTTTCTTTTTTATTTTTATTTATATATATATATATATATATATATATATATTTTAATTTATATCTTATAATTTTTAGGTTTTATTGTATTTTTTTACTTTATATTCTATAATTATTTATTTAAAAATTCTTTTACAAGTACAAATTTTTTTAATAAATTTAATTATTTATAGTCAAGATTATATTTTATTTTTGAAAAAATAGTGTATATAAAAATATATGATTAATAAATATTAAATTAAATTTTAAATAATTATATTTTTATTAATATAATATAAAATTTTTGAAAATAAAATAAATAAATAAATAATATATTTATAGTGATATTTTTTTATCAAGTAAAATATTAAAATAAATTCTAGAATTATTCTAAACGTAATATTAATTTCATTTGTAATAAATTTTATATTTAATATTTAATATATAAATAAGAAAATTTATTTATAAATTAATTTTATAAAATAAATTTTTTGATAAAATTGAATGAAATATAGGATTAATGTTTAAGAAACCGAGAATTTTTTACAAATCAAACAAGTCTTATGTTCGTTCATTTCAAACATTGTATAAATCCCAATTGCAAATTTTTATTTTTAACTTTTTTTTTTTTATCAACAAGTCTTTAATTCTTTAATTTAATGCTACAGTAGTCTTGTGCACTGTAAAATTATGAGTTTGGAATTTAGTTGAAATTAAAATTTAAAAAAATAAAAAGAATTTTTTTTTACAACTCTTATTATTAATAAAATAATAATATAAGTACATACTAATTAAAAAAAATAAAAATTTAAATAATATTAAATAAAAAAATTAAATGAGTTAAAAATAAAAATTTTAATTTATCATTTAAAAAATTAATAACGTAATATAATTTTATTAAAATTTTTATTTATTTATTTATTTATTTTTATATTAATTAATTTATATTTATTTAAAATAATTATTTTAAAAATAGTACTAATAATAATAATAAACTTCTCTATTTTGTGTCGAGAAGTCAAAATAAAATCCCAAGAATTGATCATCTTATTACACATTTATATGATCACAATTATTACATTGTCGGGATCTACATAACTGCAGTTAAAGAAGTGCGACGACACAGATTAAATCCATACCAGACACCATTTGGAAGGAATACATTATACTTAAAATTAACAGTCCTCGTATATGGACCGCTGATCTTCACACTCTCAGGTTTCCAGCCGTCCGATCCCTTCCTAAGCAAGTACAGATAACAGATATCATATGTGCATGTTCCTTCTATCTGAAAAGTATCCGTCGAACACTTCTCAAATGTCCCTGATGATGGATCATCAAGCCTCTTCACATAAACCTAAAAAACAAATTCATATCACAAAATATAAATCAAATTGATACCCATTAATTGTAATCCTTGATTGTATAATGGGTTGTTCTTAGATTTTTATCTTAGTCTAGTTTGGTTGCCGAGAAAACCAAGTAAAATGGGAAAAAAATATTGTTCTCTGAAGAAATTTGTAGTTTATATATTACTGACCTCGTTGCCATGGGAATCACCAAATGTTAGACTGATTTGGTCTCTGGTGTAAGATGAAGAAGAGCAGCTGGTCTTGATCACAACTGTGTAAGAACAGCTTTTTGCAGCTTGAAATGTATTTTTGGGATTGAAGGATCTTAGGACGCAAGGCTGTGGAGAAGAGAGAGATCTAACAGTAGTAGGTGGAAATATTATGGAGAAGAAGACAAAGATGAACAGATGTGAGAGTTGTTTGACCATTTTGTTTAGTTTGCTAATGCTGTGATCTGTCACAGTGAGTAGGTTCATCTTATCAATACTCGTTAATTTATATATGAATAATGTGTGGGGTTGAAATGAAAGCTCATTCTGAGTAAATAGTTGGAAAATAATAAATAGATTGGAGTTTCTAAAATAGCAGTGATTTTTATTAATATTTTTTTTTTAAACACAGGCATATGATTGATATGTTTAATTTTATTTCGAAAATCGTAAATTTTTTTTTCCTAACCATACACATTCTCTTCAAATCAATTACGAAATTTCACATGTATTTTTATTAAATTTTAAGCGCACGCTTGAGATGAAAGCTCACTCTGAGTAAATAGTTGGAAAATAATAAATAGATTGGAGTTTCTAAAATAGCAGTGATTTTTGTTAATGTTCATAGCAATGGCCCATCAGGCCATTGGTAATTTTAAAGAAATGGGCTATGTTTTGAACACTTTCAATGCGAAAATTGATTTCTGTCCATTTGAACCTTGTGGCTTCCCTTCTTTGGTTGGAACAACATCATCATCGTCATCAGTACTATAGGAAGGAAAAAACTGTTAGAATATAAATGTCTTGTAATCTCTTGCTTTATCAGATAGATAATTAATAGATTACTACTAGCCTAATGATATATATACCAAGGCATGCAAGTATATAGTTTTGCATATTCAAGTGGCATGGCAACTTGGCAAGTGCAGCAACATTGATTTAATAAAATTGGTAATCAACTGGAATTTACTTGGTGTTATTTCTACATATGATTTTAGAGGTGATGACTGATGAGTTTGAAAGCCAAAGAAATTTGTTTGAAAAAAGAGAAGAAAGAAAACCTCAACTCCACTCCAATCTATAATTGTATACCCCTACCAGGTGCTCTTTTCAGATAGGGCAATTAATAATCAACCAGGAAGCCATGTCTGTATCCACAGTATGGTATGGCAGTTAAGAGCCAGCAGTGCATTTGGTCCCTGCCAACTAGACCCACCCAAAAAGTAAATGTTATTTTATTATTCCACCGGCACAAGACACCATACTGCTTCTCTGCCAGAAATATAGAAGTTTGTTTACTGGCAAATGTCCAGTAAGTAGTTGATGGTTCCATTTTCTCTTTCATTTGGCTACAAGTTAAAGAGGGTATCAATAGTAGAAAGTAGCAAACATAGGACCACAAGTTATCTACAAAGAGTTTATCCCTGTCAAGCATATAAAGAGATAAAATGAAACTGTAGCACACTCTGCTTCAGTTCTTTATAAATTCAGTACTCAACTAATGCAGCTTTTCATAATAATGGCTTAGCCAAAATTCATATTCCTAAAATTATTCACGTGTAATGATGCAAAATGGAAAAGTAAAATTTTTTCAATATTAACATTAATACGTGGGCTTGCACATCGTTACACAGCATTACATATATGCACATTATGATAGTATTAATCGGAGGATCTCCCCCGAATATTTGAACGACTTTTCAGTTTCTTCCAGACAATGATTCTTCTCCTCTCTGGTCCAGCTCTGAGCAATCATAAAAACAAAGATATGTATTTGTTAATATGCTGTAAAACATGGAACAAAAGATATCTATAAAGAACAGAAAACCTATACAATTTGTCTCTCAGGAACCTTATGAGGTTAGATTGAAAACTGAAGCAATTAACAGAAGAATTTTACAAGCGTAGCACGAAAGTAACCTCAGCAACTTTATTCAATTTGTCCCTAACATTCTGCAACAATTGAGAAAGGTCACCATCCCATTTATAGAATTTTAGTTCTTTGTTGTTGAGTATCTTCTCAGCCACCTAACATATACAAAACAAGTAAAACGTGAGTAAAGTCCCTCACAAACTCAGATATCATTGCTATTACCCTATCAGGCATACCGCCATCTACATAGCTGCTGGAAGGCATGTCCTTTAGGTGACATAACCCCAAATGGACAAGAAAATACACCCTCCTACTCCATCAGAAACCGTTCCACGTAATTTATAACAATTTCTCCTAAACGAATTGAAATAAATAAATGATAAAGCTGGGGGCAACACTTGAAGAGTTGAAAGAATTGAAATAAATAAATGATAAAGCTGAAGGCAACACTTGAAGAGTTGTAAAAAGACGCTTCAACAATTCAATAATGTTTCTATGTAATAAGCTAATAAGCTCATGAATCAGATAAACCCAGAGCTTAAACAATGAGTTGCAACCTTAGTCCTACACCTCCATCATGACATAGGAATATATTTTTGGACCCATCTTAACTTATTATTTGTTTACCTTCTTCCCAATCATTCTACCACCAGCAGTGTGGGCAAAATATATATTGTAGAAGTGGCAAATAAACGCTTGAGGATCCCTTTCCGACAATTCCTTCAGATACTGTGCATAACTGGCACCAGGAGAAGAAGGTTCTGGAATAGCATAGCCTTGTTCTTTGAACCACTCCAAATCTTTTGCCAGACTTTCAGACCTTTCCAATCCAGTGTTTTTGAACTCAGCATCTGTAAGAAAAGAATGAAATCGTCATGAGTAAAAGTAGATAAACATACTGTAAACTGCGCAGTCTATCAATGTGTGCAGTACGATGATGCACAAGAACTTGAAAAAATATATCAAAATTTGATCAACCAAGATCTAATAGGTTAAACTCGAAAATATCTTCAGAGCTGAAATTGCTACCTTCAAGAATCAAAAGCATAAACAAGAAAATCCAAACACCAGCAAAATCAACTCTGTCCATATAAGAATGTGGAAAATATACATACAAGTATGTGCAATTTTTTTATTTTTTTTGCTTACATTGAACAGAAATGAACAGATAACTCCGTGCGTTTCCTTTCGGAAATTACTACATTGGACACCTCTACATGATGGGGTAAAGAATACCAGGACAAAGGTCAAAGGCTAACTTGTGCACCCATATTGCGAAATGGACACTGAACCACCAAAAACCAAAGTCTCAATTGAGCTTTGATCAGAACCTATAGCATACTACAAAGCAAACCTCTCTACTATTAGCAGCATCACATAAGCTGCACATACTTTTGTTTGATTTACAAGGGACAATTTATGAATTAGAATTTCAAACATAGTCACATACCACAATAGAAGGCAAATTATCCTACATCAAGATTAAATCCCAATCACAGAAAAAAAAAATGCAAAACAAAAGTTCTAACAACATAATCTATTAAACAATCCAACCACAATCATAAATCCATGCAAGAAAATCAATCAAACAAACCCCCAAAGGGCAACAAAGAAAGTACCCAGTAAATTATCCAAGAAACCACCAACACAACCAAAACTTACAAAAGGGTATAAAGCATATTATCCAAAAACCTTGTTTTAGGCAAAAGCAAACTCACAAAAAGGATAAGCCGCCTTTTCAACAATGGATTCAAGAGTATCATAAACCAACTTGCTATCAACCAAAAACCTCAAATACCCTTCAACAGAAGGCTCCCATTTAGGAATAGCCCTTTCCTCCGGCTTCTCAACAACCTTCTCCCCTTCTTTAGCCTGCTCCCTGGTATGCAACTTCATCGCCACAAACCTCATCTCCTCCACAAACCCCTTAGCCTCACCTGGGTATCGCTTCTTGGGTTTCTCAGCAGTTGTTGCAGATACAATAACAGCAGCAGCCTTCAAAGGCATATTCGAAATTCTAACAGGAACTTGAAATTGAAAAGAAACCCTTTTGGGTACAAAAGTAGATTGAAACTTAGCGGTAGAAAAGGATAAAGAAGAAGAAGGAGAAACTTGGAGGTGGGGTTGGTTAAATAAAGATTGAGATTGAGAAATTGGATTAAGAGAAGCCATTTTGTCAAATAATTGAAAAAAAAAAAAAGGAAAAACACAAACAAAGAGTATAGTATTCAATAGATAAAGAGTATACGGCACCCCAGGGAAAAATGTAAAAAACAAGAAAGAAATCAATTCAGTAATAAAGAAATAGAATAGAGTTAAAGAGTGGGTTTGGCTTGCAATGGTGGGTCAAGTAATTTTGAAGACAAAGCGACAGAGAGAGAGAGAGTGTGTGTATAGTAATATTAAAATAACGAAGAAGAATGAATAATGGAGTATGGGTTTGCTTTCTTGTTTCTTGATTCTCTGTATCGGATGAACATTAGAGCGTTTTATAGGTAAATCTTGAATTCCTGATTTTCTGTTTGAAAAGCTTTTCTGTACTTTTGGATAATAAGGATTACTATTGGCTAATTTTGTAGTATTAAAATCGTCAAACGATGTCGTTTTGGTTTAGATGGAGCCTGTAATTTACAAGGTGGTGGTCTCTTGTCGTGTGTGGTGGTTCGTGTTCCAATAAACGTGCCGTGGAGACTTGTGGAACGGAGCGGTTGCTCCGAGAATTTTGAGAATTGGGACTACATGTCCAGATTTATTTTTCTTTTTCTTAAGGGAAATTCGCAAAGTGACAAACAATAATTTATCTTTTTATAAAAGTATATTTTTTTAATTATTATTAATGTGGGCCAGATTAACCAGCTTTCTACCGCTATTTATTAATGGTTTATTTAGAGGTGGTCGAGTAAAAATTCTATTTTAAAAATAAAATTTTAAAAAAATTATTATATATAATTTAAATTTTTTTATTTTTAAATTTTAAAATAATATTTTAAATTAATTATCCAAACATTTAAAAATTTGTTTACCGTTTTTTAAATTTTAAAATGACGTTGCATATTTATTTTAAGTAAATCTAAACATCCTCTTAAAATAATAACAATCAATTTTTAGTCTTTAGCTGTCAACAATCAACGATTAATAGTTAACAGTTAACGGCTAAAAATTTTAATTTTTTAACTATTAATTATTAGAAGTTCAAACGTCAAATGCTAGTTATCAACTGTTAATTCAAACAAACACTTAATATTCTTTGTACTGTTTGAAATAGTCTCATATATAATGATACAAATAATTTGATTCGTTTATGGTTGAGCATGACTATGAGGAGAAAATATTATAGATGTGGCTACTTTAGAAAACTCAATGAGGATTCATTCATTTATTTGCAACTTTATGTTATAATATATTTATTGTTGCCAAGAATATTTCTGAAATCAATAGATTGAAACAAAAGTTGAGTGGTGAATTTGAGATGAAAGATTTGGGAGTTAAGAAGAAAATTTTTAGACGAGATTCAGAGAAACAAAACTGAAGGTAAACTATATCTAACTCATAGAAGTTTCATTGAGAAGGTTCTAGAATGCTTTGACATGAAAAATGTCAAACTAACAAGTACTCCATTTGTTGTCTGTCATGACCTGAATTTAGGGCATGTAACTGACATTAAAAAATGAAAAAGCATTAGGCTTCTAAACTGTAAAAGCTTGATTACTCGTTAAATGACAAAATTGAAGACAATTATAACTGTCATAAATAAAAGATTATGGACCCACCTGTAAAACAAAACTTATGTATAATATCAAATCTCTGCATTCAGGCCTACAATATCCATCGTATCAAATCATCATCATTAGGCATTTACTTAAAAAAAAAAATCACATTTTCCAAAATGAGGATACTCAACTATCCTCCATACTCAACATATATATATATATATATATATATATATATATACACCATATTGTAAATACAGATAAAGAAAATAGCAATGGAGAGTTTTAAAATTTATAATATATATTATTCTTTATTTATTAACATAAATGAATATAATAAAATAAAATAAACTTTATTGCCAGAGGAAAAAGGCAAGAATGACTCAACTAAAATTTATTTCTCCAAGTTCAACTTGCAACCTTCAAAAATAGGAGGACAACAGTGAGCATCTCAACTTAGCGTTTGATACCCCATTATATAATCATGGTGTCATACAATCACTTTAATGAATTCAATAACACAAATACTCATGCCTAATGCCAAACAAATAAATAATCATATAATCATTCAAATGATAAGAATTTGTCTGTAAGGACCACAACAAATATCAAATGGAGAGTCGATCTTGGATCTCTTTTTTAAACTATGGATCAAAGTGAGACCAGATCGAACCAACCATAGTTCTCTTATCCATATCTAGGGCCACAGTGATACGATACAAAGTGAGTCATCTGCACACCATAAATTTAAGTAGTTTTTTTTTTTTTTTTTTTTTTTTTTTTTTTTTTTTTTTTTTTTTTTTTTTTTAAAATAAAAAAAAAAATATTTAAAAATTTTTTTATTTTATGGGAAACAAAAAATTGTTTTATAAATATTAAAAATAAAAAAAAAAAACACAAAAAAAAAAAAAAAAACTACTTAAATTTATGGTGTGCAGATGACTCACTTTGTATCGTATCACTGTGGCCCTAGATATGGATAAGAGAACTATGGTTGGTTCGATCTGGT